>VDFB02357227.1:0-11227 GCA_007258455.2 Sequoia sempervirens | reverse complement strand
GGTCAAAATTTAAATTTTTAGAGATTTGGATATCTATTTGCCAGATTCTTGTTGTACAAAAAATTAGATTTGGGATTGATTCACCCAGTTTGGCGGATGAGCCCCACTCAACATTAAAGTCAAAATTTCCAGGATTTTAGACCTCCTTCCAGCCATCTTCAGATTTCCAGGTGCACATATTCCATCTTGTAGGTTTCTATTTTGTTTCATTTGCATTTTTAGGTCATTTAGTAAGTCATTGCATCAAACTAGGTTTTAGTATTTCATCTTGCATTACATTTGTCTTTCCAAGTCTTAACTTGGTCCACTGAACCCCTCATTATTTTACATTCAACCCCTAGGACAACCCTCTTGCAAGATCTCTTTCTCCTTTGCATTGATCTCTCTAGGGTTTGTTCTTGAATGAGAGAGAGTGAAGATTGTCCTTCTAGGTCCTAAACCCTAGAAAACAACAATTTTCCTCCTTTCAGAATCCAATAAAAATAGAGATGAAATATATAAACCTAGAAAATAAAAACTAGAAAGACATGACAAAAATATTGAAAAATAATTCTAATATGAAAAAATAGTACTAATCCAAACAAAAGATAAAGAAAATGAACAAAGAGAGTTAAGGAAACCAAAATTTTAAATAAAGAGATACACCTAACAAAGAAGCTCATGAAATTACATATGTTTGGGACAAATAGAAGAGAAGACATTGATTTTTTTTTAAATGGTCAAACCCATATTTTGTTATTTTGACTTGCATGGGGAAGTCAAATAGAAAAGGAATTTGTTAAATCATGTGTAATTTTAATCCAAGGTGTATCTAGAATTAAAAGAGTAATAATGTAATGTGTATTGAATAATAATAAATTGAGTGTACATGTATATTATTAGCATACTATATATCAAAGGCAACCAAGAAGATGAATATTTTAAAGATGTCAAAGATAAGACTTGGAATCACAATGAAATAAAGAGTTTAACAATATGAAGAAGGTATGTTAAACTCACATACATTTATACAATAATAAAGAGAGCAAGATATAAATCTTATAATAAACAAAGGTGGTGTTACCTAGTTTTAGACATTCATAGAATAATATGCTTCAAAACTAGCACATGATAACAATCCTTTGCTTAAGAGAAGAAATAACAATGAAGAATCTCATAGAAAATTGCAAGATTTACGAGCCATGCTCCATAGATAATAAGTTGATAGCACTATATTTAGAAAACTATTAAATATTTGTTGAATGTTGTAACAATGCTTGAATATTAAGAAATTTACAATAAAAAACTAGTCATCAAGATAAAAGACATAAATTTTTAATCTCAAATTTTCTATTTTCTATTTTGGCGAAAGCAATCATAGGAAGATAATTAGGAATAGAAAAGACCTAGGTGGATGGCCATTATGCTCAAGGAGAATATATAAAATGCCAACTTTTTGGCTATTGGAAATTGTTCATACAACTATACTATCATGGCATGAATTTGTGTTAACATGTCTATATAACCATATTTTTGTCCAATTAGAACCATACTAAAGAAACTATAAAAATAAAACATGAAATAAAAGATTATAAACATATGACACGAAACATGAATGGACCCACACCTAACACTTAGCATTTAAACTAGGGAAAAGGATATAGGATGGGATAATTTGATTCAATTATACTATAAAAATGAGTACTAAAATAGGTATAATTTATAATGTTAAAATTGTAAGTTATGCAATTTTGGACATTACATAACTATCAAATATTCATCAATAACTAAAACTATGCAAGTCATAAATTTTTAAACTAACAAGAGCTTAAACATAACTATAAAATAATTATATGATATAATGTTGCTAATTAAGATAGCTCGATCAAAAACTAAAAACTACCAAAATCGCATATTAATACGTTACCATAAACTAAATATATGATGTAATATTTCAAACATTCCCCCTTAATTACATCATATTCCTTGTTGAGATAAAGATACCAAAAACTAATATGGGATAAACACAATAGTGCAAAAAACAACTCTCTCCGCCAAATGGCTGCTGCCAAGGTCGTGGCACCCTCGTTTCTCGACTTGTCCATCCCACTCGACTCCGCTCAATCCCAGCCGTCCCTCTAAATCATTCTTGGATCTCCCACATTGTTCCTCCAGCCGCGGGTAAGCCCTCTTCGATCTCCACTCCCATCCTCTCACGCAACCTCAACCTGGCACAGGCATATTTTTCATCAGCTAACGGGCCATCCTTTTTCACATCCTGCTCTGCGGTTTGCTCTCAGGCTGACTCCAATTCTCCTCGGTCTATTCGTGGTCAGTAGTTGTGCACCTTAACTTCCCGCTTCTAATTATTCTACATGGAAATTTCAAATCACTTAATTTTTTACAGCAGCTTACTTGACAAGTCCTCTGCTTATAACTTAGGTTTAAGGGCCACATCATCAAATATGATGCCACATCAGCATGCTTTTTGTCAAGGTGTCCAAAAAGATGCAAAAAAAGTGAGACCAATACTTGTGCATTCACACCATGTTTTATTGAGCGCTGATGTGGAATCACATGATTGATTGCTTTTTAGATCAAAGGAATATAGTTTGTTTAATTATGGATAGTCATCATCAACACTAACAACTTTAAACTCACAACTATTGGTCCAATATTGATAAAACTATTAGGCATTATATAAACAACTACTATCACAACTATTGAAACATGTTCAGGTATGGGTCCTCTCCCCTATTTCATGATCACAATGAATGATAGGAATGTGATGTTAGATGGTGAACCATGAGCCTTAAATATAATTCAAGATATTCTTGACGCGAGGAAAAATGTGTTGTGTGTTGATGTAGACGTACATAATTTTAAAGCCGAGGTTGATGACTAAGAAAAATAAATAGTTTGAAAAAAAGTCCAAACTTTAAGAACAAAGTACAAATGTCGTATGGACTATCATTTAATAGTTATTTTTGCAATGATAAAGGCTAGAACCATATTGATATCCCTTGATAAAAATGCTTCTACATTTAAAAAAAAAGTAAGATTTGAATGTATAAACAATGTAGTAAAGTATGAAGCTTTATTATTGGGTTTTGTACATTCCTTTGAAACATGAGGTAAATAGTCTTAAAATGTAAGGTGATTATGATTTCTTCATCTCATTGATCAAATGGAAATATGCCTCAAATAATGAGACTAAAATGATATAACAATATTGTTTTGGATCGCATAGAATTATTTTGTGAATGCTAAATTGATTGGGTGGAAAGAGAAAAGAATGTAATTTTATATATATATATATATATTGAAAAAATGTGAAGTATATAAAATAAAATGCATCATTGCAATAAATGTTAAAAACTGCAATTTTTTAATTTCATGTCAATTGTATCCATTATATTAGAAAATGTGTACTTGATAAACATTGCAAGGGTTCCTCTATTGATGATACCTTTAGTTCTATATAATATCCATCATTGGTAGGTACTCAATGATGACCATGATATGTTAAAGTTTTTAAATTTCCTTAATGAATATGCTAGTAAAGAAATTAATTTCTAGTATTTAGTTTAGAATGTGGATAGAAAAGATTTTTTTTTTTGTAATGAATTAATTTAAGTAGAAGTTAAAAATTATAGGTTTGAAATTGATTAAGTGGGGCACATGTATTTTTCCCTGTGTTCAAGGTACACACAATACCCTAGCGATAGCGTACCAGGCGTCATGTGGGCCCCTTTGATGGTTTTTCCCTCAACCGATTGGCGGCTCAACCAAATCGTCATTTTTTTCCTTTTACCGATGTCACTTCTTCATTTTCGATGGCTCAACTTTGCATGATTTCCGGTGGCACAACTTTGTACGATTTTCGGTGCTCATCAATTTTGGCAAGTACATTTTTCTAGAACGACATTTTTTTAGGCAACAAGGAATCTTTTAGATTCCTCAAATATTTCATTCAAAATTTCTCATGGAGAATTTTTGTGAATATTCCATTGTCTCACCCTTTTTCAATGATCAATTTTCTGCTAGGGCTTGGCTTTTTTTTGGCTTACAAGGAATATTCATATAATATTCCACTGATGTTAGCACGATGTCATCCTACGTCAGTGATACAAACACCTTGCATGGCTCCTTTGACGCGCTTTGTATTCGTTAGGGGCATTTTTCTTCTTTTGGCCATAACTTTTGGGTACAGTGTCAAGTTTTCACAAACGAGATATTGTCAAAAAGCTAGTTCAGCCAACTTTCCAATGGTGTGGGTTTCATCACCTGTTTTTGGTGAGCTGGTGTATTCTACAACCTGTTGAAGTCAGAGATGTTTTTTTCAGTCCCAAGCTCATAACTTTTGACTAGTTTCTTCATTTTCATGATTCCAGTGGCGTTGGAACCATTTTTTAGAGCTCTGTAGTTCCATCCATGCAATTTTTCAGATTGTTCTCTAGGTACATTTTATTCATTTTTTGTTTCCACACTTTGGTGAATTACTTGGTCGTTTTAGCTCCTAGGAACTTGTTTGCATGGGATGACTCATTTTTTGTTGTTTTATATGTATATTTCTAGTATTTTGTCCTATTTGGGCATTGTAGACATCGTTTTCATGCGCATTCTCTTTTATAGACACTAAGATAAAGTGTCTTTTTGATGCATAATTTTTTGGGGATTTTGCACATCCTGTTGTGCCTTTTCTATTCGCACTATGATATAAAGTGTCATGGGGGGTTGATGTTTTTTCTTTGGTTTGTCATCACACCTTTGTCAAGTGAGTGTCTCTTCCACAACAATAGTGAATCCTAGTGATTCTTGCCTCTTGGATGTGTGCCTTAGTTTGCACACCTTTCTATTTGCAAGTTGTTTCTCCTACATGAACTTCTTGAACTCACACAGTTCTAGTGTTCTTATCATGGCTCTCCATTGTCAACATTATGGTGTTGGTGCTAATGCTTCCTTGGTTTCATAGTTGAAGTGATCTATGTATACAATATTTGTTTCTATGTAGTTTTAGATGCAGCATACATCAGTGGTTGGTTACTTGCATTTCAGTGAGATGGATCACTTACCATATGGACTAGGGATAACTTTAAGAACCCCCCTCTCAGCGAAAGTGTAAAATCCTAGCAAATCTTGTATACTTACCTATAAAAATATTAATTTTATTGGCAATTTTTTCATTTTTTGGGAAAAACAATAATCTCAATTGGCAATTTTTTTGTAATCACTAGAAGTCTGTGGAAAATCCTAACTAATTGCAATTTTTTAAAACCAATAAAATATTTCCATTGGCAAATTAAACATGTTTTCAAACCATCATGATATTTCTCTGCCAATGAAATTAAAGTTGTGCCAAAAAATATTTTTGTTGGCGTTCAAAAATGTTTTCAAACCAAAATATATATTTTCATTGGAAAATTAAACCTATTTTCAAATGAATAAAAAAAATCATTGGCAAATTAAACAAAATCTCAAACCAATAAAAAAAATTCATTGCCAAAATAAACTAGTATGCCAATAATAAATTATAGTGTGGGTGGCGAAAATATCAAATGCTACATATTATTCTATTATGGGAAAAAAATTCCACACATCCAAATTCCTTCATAAAGTGTATGGAATGGGGACAAGTGTCAACATATTTATTATGTTTGAAGCCAAATGTTAATGCAAACCAATTTAACCCACAACCGTTTGATGAATTTTCGATGGACTACTGTAGTTGCATTTCGAAAGAAAATGTCTGAAGCATTAGACTTGCAAATTCAAATCTCCAGAATAACACTAGAACTATTAAATTTTCAAAAATCAATGGTTAACATTTTATTACTTATTAAATCACTCAAAGTCATGACAACCAAAATAATATTTTATCATTGACTAGTTACTGATAGTTAAAGGTTGCTTAAGTTATGCCTTAAGCCTTTAGATTCCTCATGGTGACAAGCCCCTTGACCTAGGTGATTACTGGTTTTGTGGAGTATCAAATTCAAGTGACAAATATTTGCTCACGAAAATCAATGATCGAGATCAATGATTAATGATTGAGTGGCTCTTGTGTATCTGCACTACTAAGAAGGTGATGTCATTAGTTTTCTACGATAATGCGAGATTGTGACATTTTTCCTTAGTGGGACCAAGCTTTAGCTTGTGGTTAATAGTCTAAAAATAATCAACTGTCAGTGCTAAGTTCATCAAAGATCAACGATTATCGCAAAATGGACAATTGTAGTTTTATTTTGAAAGAAAATGTCTAAAGCACTAGACTTGTGAATTCAAACCTTTAGAATAATGCCAAAATATTAGATTTTAAAATATCAATGGTCGACGTTTTATGGGTGCTAGTAAAAATTTGAGTCCACTTTTTGGCCATTTAGTGGAAGTGTTTTCCCTGATTTTTAGAATTTGACACATTTGACCTTAAAATTTGAAGAACTTAGAGATGGAATCTTGAAAAAAGTCACTAATCATAAAATGTAGTACTGAGAGTCTAGTTTCAAAATACGTAATTTATTTTAATACCTAAATGATACAAATTGATTTTCAATAGGTGTTTCTAAAAACCACTATTTGAAAGACATTTTTTTCTACCATACCATGCACGTGTACATCATCCATATTTTGACCTAAATAATCATATTTTTCTAAATCCTTTTGGGAAAATATTTGTAACTCACTAAAGCACACTTTCCATATTTTTGTAATTTTATTATTTTTTTTTTGTTAATTTTTTATTGGCCATATTGTAAAAAACTTAATCCAATTGTAAAAAAGGTTACATATTTGAAATCGAAACTGTCTAATCTATAATGGGTTTTAATTTCATTAAAAAATTCATTAATAAAGTCTTTAGACGTATGCCCAAAGTCACTATTTTTTTGTGACATTGCTAGGACCTTCAACTTCCAAGTCAAACCAAGTCCAGGGCCTAGGTTCAGATCCCCAAACTTTTTCCCGAACTTGTCAACAAAGAAAAAACCCGACCTACATTTCAAATTTGAAAAAACGAGATTTTGTTTACTAAATAGGGTCTTGTTTTCTTTATAAATAGGATCATGTTTCCCATTTAATAAATGGGATCTCATTTAATAGTGGATCTCATTTTTAAATGGGATCTTGATTTATATAACTTGGGTAAACAAGATCGCCATTTATATAAATTGAGATCCTGTTTCTTAAACGAGAGCCCGAGTTATCTTTTACCGTTATTTTTAATTTTACTATCAAAAAAAGGCATCTTGGGTCTAAGAATTATTCTGTACAGATGACTACAACATATTCCCTATTTTATATCACCTTTTGTCTTGTTGAAGCTCTTCAAGTTGGGATTTTTTTCAATTTCGAAAGGTGGCATCATTGAGACACTATTACACAAGAATTTTGTTGAATTGCTACTTGTTTTCAATGGAGGAAGAAGAATTTTATTTAATTGCTACTTGTTTGAAGGAGTAAGATAAATTTTGTTGAATTGCTATTTGTTTTCAAAGTAGGAAGAGGAATTTTATTTATTTTCTATTTCTTTGAACAAGGAAGAGAAATTTTATTGAATTCCTATTTTTTTTCAAAGGAGGATGAGAAATTTTGTTTAATTGAGCTACTTGTTTGAAGGAGGAAGAGAAATTTTGTGCAATTGCTACTTGTTTGAAGGAGGAAGAGGAATTTTGTTCAATTGGTACTTGTTTGAAGGAGGAAGAGGAATTTTGTGAACAATTGATACCAGTTTGAAGGAGGAACAAACAAGGAAGACTCAAGTTTTTGACATTCATTTGTGTATATTTCAAAAAAAATTAATCATGGGATCACAATGTCAGAAGAAGAGGAAGGATAGGAAGGTATCAACCCTTGAAGAAATTCAAGCAAAGAGAGAGAAGGAGAAACAAAGAGAAAGAGAAAGAAGAATGAGAATTCGATCAATGAATGATGGTGAAGAATCCAATTCCACAACTATTGAAGATAAAAACATTGAGGAGACCATGTATGTAGACGATGCAAACATGCAAAAGGTGACTGTGGAAACTAATACGAATATACAAACTACTCCTGGTATGTCTTCAAAAATCCCTTCCAATGCTATGGAGAATGTTTCAATAGGCACAAGTCCAAGTACGTCTTCAAATCCACCTTTGAGCCTCATAGAAATGGTGTTTATTAGAGATTTAAAAAATGTTGGATATCACAATGTTGACATTGATAATATTTGTAGAGTTCAAGATTGAGTCAAATTGTTGGTGAAAATGAAAAGGAAAATACTTTTTATTGAAAATGAAAATGAAAACTGTTTTGTTGTTGAAAATGAAAATGAAAATGAAAACTATTTTGTTATTGAAAATGAAAATGAAAACTATTTTGTTATTGAAAATGAAAATGAAAATTCTTTAATTGAAAATGAAAATGAAAATGAAGATGAAAATGAAAATAGTTTTGAAGTTGAAAATGAAAATGAATTGGAAGTGATGTTGAAAATGAATATATTTTTAAAAAATTTGAAAGTGATGTTTTGGATAATCTTCCTAGTAAGATTTCTTGGAGACAAATAAGAACACATGTTAATAGATTATAAAATCAATTTTTTTATCGTAAAAAAATTTCAGTTCAATGTCAACTAATGATGCAATTAATGAGAATGCGAAAAATGAGAAAAATAATGAAAAATTTAGGCATTTATGTTAAACAAAGAAGAAAAGATCAACAGTAAAACATGATGTCTACTATTGCTAGTTCCATTTAGTCTATTGGAAAAAATAATAGATCGAAAGATAAGAATGTAGCAAGAAGAGCTATAACAACTGCTATAGTTAATAAAACAACTTTGAATAAAAGAATGGTAAGCAATATTAGTGAAGTTTTAAAAATGCATCCTAAAACATTGCTAAAGTGGCAAAAAATAGAGAAAGATAAAAAATTATCCTATCAATCCCAATGTTGGAGTTTTAGTGGTTGACTCTCGATGTCTGATATGAAATTGGATGTTGAAATTAAATCTTTGATTGAAAAACATTAGCATGCTAACACTAGAGTATCATTTAATGCTAGAGATGTTTTAAAATTAAGGGTGGGGTCCAAAGTTCTCGATTCTCATCCAAAACACCTATTAAATACAACACAAACTTAATTTTATAAAAAAAATTGTGGTGATTTAGTGTTACCTGGTAATATTAAAATAAGTCAAAGGTCTTTTGAAAAATGTAAACCATGGTATGTAAAAATTAATAAGCAGCGAATATCTTATTTTTGTAAAACACATGTTCAATTTTATAATTTTATGATGTTTTTCGATATATATGTTGTACTTTGCATGCTAACATGATTATGCAAGAATGTGGTATTAATATGCCACTTGAAACAATAAGGGAGTTTATATCAAGTTTGTTTTGTGAAAGATTTAATGGAAAAATATTTTATTTAAGTTCTTGTATTTTTGGACAATACATTAGTTGTGGAAATCTTTCATTCTTAAGAGTTTGCATGCATAAAAGTGTTGATAATTATTTTGGAAAATAATTAGTTGATGTTAAAGATTTAAGAATGTTAACTATTCTGTAAAAGATGGAAAAATTGGAAAGCATTGTGATTTAGTTATAGGAAAAGTTAGTGTACATCCATTCATATTAGATTTTAAGAATGTGATAGGGCGAAAATGAGTGTTAGAATACAAGTAGAAAACAAAAGAGAGTGAAACAACTACTAAGAACACCCTACACCTCAAAATTAGCCTAATGATTAACTTAAATAAGCAAAATGAAAGATTTCACCTTGTTGAATTGTCCATTGGTTGACCCTTCGATCTTTGATATTTGTATGCTCTTTGGATGGGAAGAGATGCAAGCTATGAGATGAGATGGGGAGGGAAAGATAAGTGGAAATGGATGCAAGACTACAAATTTGGCTAAGTATGGTTCAAAGAAATTTTTTGCAAGAGTTTGGCTATCATAAATAATCTCCCCCTAAAATGAGAGAAAATAGGGGGTATTTATAGAGAATTTGGAATTCTCTAGGGAAATGAATGGTTGAGATTGAACCACCAAGATCAAGATGTAGGGTTAAGGTGAGTTGAGAACTCACAAGCCCTCACATCTTGACATGTGGCATATGAAGTGGCTTGTAAGGGATGATGCGTACATGAGGTGGAAGGGGAGTACATGATATAGAGGTACTATATAGTACCTTGGGATTGGACAATATCTCTTCATAAAGGAGGTCCTTGTCCCCATGTGGGTGAAAGGACATGAGGAATTAAAAATTTCTCAAATATCCTCATGGGAATGAGAAAAGGAATTTTAAATTTTAAGGGATGCATTGGGGAATTAAATGTGAATTAAAAATTCACACGGGGAATGGAGTGCCTTCTTCAAAAGGAGAAAGTATTTAATAGGGTTGACTTATGACACATTCCATAAATGGCATGAAGACCTAATTAAGTGATTATGGTTGTGCAAGTATTAGATTAGACAAATAATGACATATTAGAAGAGGGTTAGATTCCTTTACATGTGACTAACATTTTATTTGTCAAATATCTCATGAAGAGTAAAAAGAATTTGTTAATATTTTCCTTCAAAGGGATAAAATGAATTAAAAATTCCCTTTGAGAGGTTGGATCAGCTAGCTAAATTAAGGATTAGGAGGAGGCTAGGTGGCTAAGAGAGATAATGTTAATTTAGAGTAGTTAATAATGGCCGTATTTTAATTAATGTGAATAAGATAACAAGTTTCTGTTCAAAAGGGATAAATTTAGATAAATTAAGTGTCCAAATTTAGGTGTTTACATTTTGCCCCTCTTTGAGATGGTGTTACAAAGTAGCATAATTTCAAAGAGTATTAAAACATAGAACCTAGAAGAAGATGGTTAAATTGGGAAAGATGCCCCAGTCCTTCAAAAGAATGACTAGGAAGGGGAAAAAATGATGAAAATTAGGGATGAAGGATGCCCCTTCGAGAGGACATGTGGGTTCAAGAGAACACAGGTATGCTCTCTAAATGGTGGAGATGATGCAAGGGGTATATGAGGAAGATGATGCAAAGTGATGGGTAAAGAAGGAGGAAAAGAGTGATGAAGGGTGAATGTATGGAGGGGTTTGATAGATGAGAGGATGGAGATGAAATGCAATTCAAATGCAATTTGTCATCTTTAAGAGCACTAGTTTTTGCTATAGTAGAAGACACGATACACCAAGGTATAAAGGACCAAGGCAGAGTAGTATTTAATGCATGAAACAAACACATCACACAAGAAGGCTATCCC
>VDFB02357226.1:0-20994 GCA_007258455.2 Sequoia sempervirens | reverse complement strand
TTATTTTGTAATTATAAGTACTTTTGTCTCTTTACTCTCTAGTCTTACTTTGTAGGTACATTGTTCACTATTTCCTTTTGGCCTTATTTGTAGCAGGGTTGAGACACTAGTTTTCCACTTTATGTAATAAAAATTAACAAGGACTGACGTAAACAATCACACACAAATATTCCTTAAATATTACATGTGCACCTAGTCCCCAAAACCCATCTAGAGGGCATCTTCAGATGATATTTTAAACCTAACTATCACTACCTCATTGATAATGAAAAAGTTAAGTATAAACACAACCTATAGGGCACCCCTACTACAAGGTAGAAATAAGAAGTATGTTAATACAATGGGGCATAATACTTAACATAAAGATCTCCTAGATCTATTGGGAAAAGGCTCAGGTGGTAACATATTCTACCCCCGGGCCCTCTACCTATCATAGCACTAGAGCCTATGGTGAGGTGACTCCTATGCTAAGTGATAAGATGTATCAAGATACTGGAATGAAAGTAGATAAGATTTGATATCAACAATCTTAAATAATAAGATAAATTACATTCAATTCTTTAAAATAAACCCCATTATATTGACCTCTTATTCACCATATCCTTTTGGATAGAACCATAATCTTATTACTAGAGCAATGACACAAAGGATGTCACATATAAAAATATAATCAAATATCAATAATAAATGTCACAAATTAACCATAGCACAAAGTGTGTCAATAATCAACACAAATCAACCATGACACAAAAACTAGAATCAATTATTAGATTCATCCCCCCAAGGATTGAACACAATGCCAAGGCAAGTCACATTTATAATTGAATAATTAAGATAACCATCCCAATAACATATTACAAAAAAGATGAATTTGGAGTCTTGGTTAAAGATTATTGGAGGAATGGGGGTTGGGTTGATTTGAAGACCATCAGTTAGGACCTTAGCCCTATTCAGTCAGCTTTTTGAGCCCTAAGACCAGCTGAACACCAGGTGGAGGATCTTGCTGTCTAGTTAGACAACCCGTCTGGTATTTTTTCAGTTTCCTCTGCCACATCAATGTTGGTTAGTCCGATGGAGCCTCCACCCTTCTGGGCTAAGGCTTGGATTAATCACCTGACTCCGAAAATCAATATTTTCTACTGGATAATGCTACAGAATAAAATTTTCACTTTGGACAATCTTGGAAAAAGAGGAATTCAATTACCAAACAAATGTTATATGTGCAGGAATGAAGCCGAGACTATTAATCATCTTTTTCTTCATTGCCCTTTTGTTTCGAATATTTGGGATAAAATTTTGGCGCTTCTTGATGTGGCTTGGATTTTCCCTGCCTCTGTCGAAGATTTCTTCATACAATGGAAAGCTCCTTCAAAAAATCCTTTTGTGCGAAAGCTATGGTCTTTTGTTCTACATTTTGTGTCTCAGAATATCTGGAAGGAAAGGAACAACAGAGTGTTTAGGGATAAAGAGATGTTGGAAGGGGACTTGCATGCTAAAATTTTAAGGGCTATAAAGGAAAAATTATCTTTAATTCCAAGAAAAATGTTTGAGAAAGCTAACTGGTCTCCTTTTGATATTGCTATGGCCAAAAAGTGGAATTCAAAATTAGTTGGATCAAATGTCCTCAAACCTGGTGTTTGTGGGAGAGAGAATGCTAATTGGTCTTTGCTGCCTTTGGGCTCATTGAAAGCCAATTTTGATGGTGCGGCTAAAGGAAACCCTGGGAAAGCTGGCAGTGGGTGTGTTTTAAGGGATAACTCGAGGGCTTTTATTGCAACTTTTGCTGTGGATATCGGTACTCAAACTAATCATGTTGCGGAAGCTGTTGGGGCTTTTCATGCGGTTAGCTTAGCCCTCAAGATCAACATGAAATGTCTTTGGTTGGAGGGTGATTCATTGAATATAATAAATCGTATTCTTGGGCTTACCCCCCCCTCGTGGACCATAAAAAAATAAATCGAAGATACAAAAATCTTATTAAGTAAATTTGATAAAGTGAAAGTGTCCCACGCCTATAGAGAAGCCAATAAGGTGGCGGATTACTTCGCCAATGAAGGGGTTAAGAAGGGTGGCGAAAACACGTGGAGGAAGAATGACTACCTCCATCCTGAAGTGAAAGCGCTAATTTATTATGATTCAGTGCATGGAAGAGAAGTCTGTCTTCGTCATGATGAAACAGATAAAGATCAGGTACGTCGATTTCATTAGATTTGATGGGACCGACGTCATTTTCCTTTTCAAGAAGAGTCTCCAGCACGCTTTCTGGGTATTTGAGAAAATATGCCTAAATGGGACCCAGGGCAACTGTAGAGTGTTGTCAAACAGAGTTTTGAATATGGACGGAGAAAGAAAACGTGTGGAGCCGAGCAGTTTCCAGGAGCACAGAAAGAATGCCAAAGCGTGTGAAATTCTATCGGGACCGACGATTCTCTAATGAAGCGGTCATTAAATTTCCTAAAAAAGACAAGGAGAAAGCTAAGATGGTTAAGGTTGCCAATAGCTACTTTGATGTGGAGTCCATCAAATCTATCTGGAGGAAAGTTTTAAGAGTTATTATGGAATATATCACAGTTGACAGGTGCTTTACCAGAGTCTATGGTTACCACTTTTCCATTCTGAACCATTTCCGGCATAAGGTTCGTATATCTTTGCCTTTTTACTTATTTTCTTCTCTGAAGAATTGCCTCGATGATGTGGAAAGAAACCCTAGGAGGAATGCTATTATTCACCCTGGTCTTGTTAGGCTCATTTTTGATCATTTTCAAAATTTACTTGCTTTGCCTAAAACTATTAATATTGAAGAGTTGGATGATGAGGAGACAAAAAGTAGTAGGGAGATCGAACCCCTACCGCCAGGTGTTCCCATATTGGTCCGACACCAATCAGCCCCCCAAATTCTCGCCTTGTTGGAAAAAACCCTAAGGACTCTCACGCCAATTGCCATGTCTCAAATTTAAGCTCTCTATCGCTAATTCTAGTCCGGTTTTGCTTTTCCACTTTGTTTTAATCCTCTGCTGTTCTACTCCCAAAGTTTGTCCTCGGTTTTGGGGCAGGCACTCGTTACTTAAACTTGTCAGACTGGGAATTCCCATGGAAATCCTCTCCATAGTTTCTCCATGGTTAGCACTGGCCCCTAGTGCCCCCATCGCCTAGAAGAGGATTTGGGAATGGACCTTAGGTGATTCCCTATTCAGATGAAATTAACCGCCGGGCCTTCCAACAAGCTCAAGCCCCAGGATGGTGAGTATGGAAAAAAGCATGTATGGCCTTTCAATCGTTCTCAAGGGACCCAAGGAAGTCTCAGGATTTGAAAGGCTGCACACTGATCTCAGGGAATGTGATCATGGACTCTGGAGCAGAAGATTGAATGGAGTCGAGAGAGAATGAAGGATGTGAAACTCCTTACCATGAAAAGACAACAATCACAGGAGGAAAGATTGACTAGTATCGAAAGTGCGAGGTCCAAGATTGGCCAAAATATTAGGCTATCGCTATAACAATCACAAAATTGCTAGGCATAATATTAAATTATCAATAATGTGATGGTGGAAAAGTTTGAAAACCAAAAAGGGTTTGCTGGTCGTGGATTTGGTTGCGGATAGGGGAGGTAGCAGATCTGCTGGTGAAGGGATTTCGACTCGTACCAGGGCTAACATTAAGAGGAAGACCCTGACATCGTCACATACGGCTCAAATTCTAAAGCAGGGGTTACAGGATATGAAGGATGTTGAAAAGGAGGCTCAGGAGTTACTGAACAACTTGGAGTAGTGCGGCGGTGTTTGATGCTAGTTTTTTGGGCGGTCCTTTTTTGGGCCCTGCTGTCTCTTTGTGCTGTCGTTTCTTTTTTGGGACAGTCGTTTGCTTGTATAAACTTTTTTTGTTATATATTGTTGTTTAAACTCTACAGTTTCAGGTCCCTATAAAACCTATTTTTTCCTTTTCAAAAACATATTACAAAAAAGATATTATATCTAAAAAATAAAATCAATCATTTAAATTAAACTATAAATATATGTGAGAGTATTCTATCCATGGCATAAAAAATCATCATGAGCTAATCAACTATGGCACTCTCAAATATAAAACTATTGTTCTTAAGTGTTTGGGGGGGATTGTAAATAAGTTCCAAATCATGATTGCACCACTAGAAATTGTTGTAAAAATTTAATTAAACATACTTACTATGAAATACAAACATAGCAAACTATATCTTGAGATTACATAGAAAAGCAAGAAAATATGATACTAGCAATTTCTATTTAAATTCCATGAAAATTGATTTAAAAGAGGGACTGTATAATTACTAAAAGATAGCATTCTTTCAAAACTTATAATGATTTACTATTATATCATGGATTTATACAAAACCCAATTTTTTAGTGATAAATCTCATCAATATAATTTTTAAGTGATAAAATACTTACTAGTAAAATATATAGCTCTAAAATAGAAGCACAAATAGATAGTAATTAATGAATGGATATCTAGGAATGTTCAAGGTAGGTATACTACATTTATAATTAGGATTTATAGTTCATGGTTTCACACCTATCATAATTTTTTTTTTAAATCCCAATTGTCAAAATAATCCCATATAGCAATCTAATAAACTATTTTTTGTACAAAATTATTGATTTATAACTATCTCCAAAATCACATTTTCAAAAAAAGTTTTAATCAAAAAATAAACCTCATTAATAACATAATTAGCTGATAGGCTATACGTGTGAACTTTGCTTAGAATTTTTTTCAACCTTCCTAGTTTTTATCATTTCTGGCATTCGGCTCCCAGTCGGAAAAAAGGTGGCAGATTTTTTAGCGCGTGGATAGAGAAGGCCAAAAAATTAAACACTAGTTGGCATCAACACTAATTGTTTTATGGTTTATGTGTAGTGGCGATGGTTGTAATAACACCTGCCATTTAAAACCTCATAAAACATAGCCATTTTCTGTGCAATTTTAGATTACGAATTGTTGGGTGTCGTTATGTGGCTTTACTTGCTATCAAAGCTACGAGCGAGAAGGGCAAGCTTATGTGAAGGTGCAAGTTCGATCATCTGTTGTCAAGCTTCTATGAAGTTGGTTGGAGGTTTCTTGTTTTTTGTTTGGGCGATGGTTGGAAAAGCAATAAAAAATTGTCTGTTGTGATAAGTTTTTGTCCATTTTTTGCAAGCATTCAAGAAAGAAGGGAGCAGAGAGAAAGCAAGCGGGAAGAGGTGCATATTGAAAAAAACCTTTGTAGATTATTTCAAAAATAGTTTATGTTATTTTCCATAGGTCATTGTTGATTTTTGTTCTCTAGATTAGGCTATGTTGTTTCATTTATAGCTTCGATGTAGTCACAATGGTTGCAAGGTAATATTGTTTATTTTTGCATTGGTTTGTTACTATGAATTCTTCTATTTTTTGGGTTTCTTCATTTGGATCACTACTGAAACCAATATTGTTTCATTTATGGTTTGCTTTTTGTGGCGATGGTTTTGTGTGTGTTTATTACTATGAATTTTTGTGTTTTGTGAGGTTTTCCATCTAGGTCACTATTGAAACCAATATTGTTTCATTTGTGGTGATGGTTGCAACAAAATAAAATAGTTAATGTTATACAATTTATGTTGTTATATTGTTTGTTTTTGCATTGGTTTGTTATTGTGAATTCTTCTATTTTTGTGGGTGTTTTCATCCGGGTCACTGTTGAAACCAATATTGTTTCATTAGTGGTTCATGTTTTGTGGCGATGGTTTTGTATGGGTTTGTTAATATGAATTTTTGTGTTTTGTGGGTTTTTCCATTTAGGTCACTGTTGAAACCAATATTGTTTCATTTATGGCTTTGGTTTTGTGGTGATGGTTGCAACACAATAAAATAGTTAATGTTATAGAGTTTATGTTGTTTTCCATAAGGAATTATTGATTATTGTTCTCTAATTTAGGCCATATTGTTTCATTTTCGATAAGGTATGGTTGAAAAAAGACTGTATTTTTTGTTGAAACCAATATTTTTTTATTTATGGCTTGTGTTTTGTGGTGATGGTTTTGCATGGGTTTCTTACTGTGAATTTTTGTTGTTTACAGGTTTTTGGCATGTGGGTCACTGTTGAAACCAATATTGTTTCATTTATGGCTTACATTTTGTGGCGATGGTTGCAACGCATTAAAATAGTTAATGTTATACAATTTATGTTGTTTTCCATAAGGTATTGTTGAATGTTGTTTTCTAGCTTAGGCTATATTGTTTCATTTTCGCTAAAGTGTTGTTGAAAAAGGATTGTTCTATGGGTTTCTTCATCTGGGTCACTGGTGAGACCAATATTGTTTCATTTATGGTTTCTGCGTGGTACCCACGGTTGCAAGACAATTAAAAATTTTATGTTATTTTCGCTAAGGAAATGTTTACAGACCTTTGGCTATATTGTTTCATTTTTTATAAAGCGTTATTGAGAGAAGACTATATTGTTTGTTGAAACCAATATCGTTTCAGTTTATGTTCTTTTCCATAAGGCATGTTGACTATTGTTCTGTAGCCTAGGCTATATTATTTCATTTTCAATAAGGTACTGTTGAAAAAAGACTATATTGTTTGTTGAAACCAATATTGTTTCATTTATGGTTCACGTTTTGTGGCAATGGTTTTGCATGGGTTTGTTACTATGAATTTCTATGTTTTGTGGGTTTTCCCATCTGGGTGAGTGTTGAAACCAATATTGTTTCATTTATGGCAACTATTTTGTTCCTTGAATAACCTTAACATTGTATCAGAGCTTTACATATAAAAATCCCCTCCTCAAATCTAAGGAATATTTTGTTCTTGAGTTAACTCAATGCCCCAAATGCTTGTTGATATTGTAAAGTTGAGTATTCTCTTCTATTGCATCATGGAATGACCCAAAGAATAAAAAAAAATGATCATGTAAATTACTAGATTTGGAGTTTTCTCTTTGTGGCTTTTTATGGCAGGTTTATTTTGGAATATGTTGGTACAAATATAAGCTTAGTATTGAGTTGAGATTGTCTCAGAAAGTTAGATCTAGCTTTTGTTTCACTCAATTCGATCACTTTATTATATAGTTGCAAACTAGGGTTTGAAGATCAAAGTTGGTAAAAAAAAAATTTAGAGCGCTTTATAGCCCAATAGATTCCTGCATTATATTTATATGGATAAAAAGCCCTTATTTTTGCATAATTTTGTTTTATTTTGGACAAATTTGGTTTCTAAAAAATTGTTGTTTTGCTAGGAGGATCATCATTATGGGCTAAATTTAGCCATTTCAAAAAATATTAACTTTTGATATATAAGTTATATATATTTTTTTTAAATATTATTGGAAAGGAGCTTCTATCTACTTTGTAGGGTGTAAGTTTGATTTTTGATGATAGATCGACCATTTACACTTTCAAGCTCATAAATTTTGACTTGTTTATCCAAATTTTGTGATTCATGCAACATTGGAAAGATATTAAGGATCTCTACAATTATATCCAAGTATTTCTTCCAAATTCATCCCTATGTATCTTCTAGTCATATTTATGCATATTTGAAATAAACGGTTGACATTCTAACAACTAGAGAAGATTTGTCATTTTTGTTAATTATCTAAGAGAGTAATATAGAGCACGTCAAATTGACAAAAAGGACATTCAATTAGTCTATAATGTATTCAACAAACTCGGTCATGGTTATGCCATTTCTGTTTCTAGATTTCATATTCATAGGTTAACTATGGGTTCTAGATATACAACTTCACTTGTAGCTTTCTAGAGATGTTAATACATGAACAAAAAAATATTTTATAGCTATGGGTATCGTAAAGACATCTAAATCTCGGGAATTATCGGTTAGTCAGGTGAAAGAGCTGGAACATTCTAACAAGAAATATAATAAATAAAATAAAAATCATCATTCAGAGCAAGCATAGAATAAATTCTCTTCTAAGAGAAATCTTCATGGAAAGAGATGCCCTCTCGTTCATATTGTAAAAAATCCCATACATGATAAATATGCTTGTTATAAGAACGATATTGATGAATTAAGACATAATAATATTGATATGCATTCCAAAATGTCCAAGTCAACTTCTCCTTCACCAAAAGAGTCTACTAAGGAAACCATCGATGTACTAGTTCAATTACTACATAATTTAAAAAGGTACAAGAAATTTTTCTTCTACAAGTCTTGAATCACGGAGATGGCTTCTAGATTTAGGAGCATATCATCATATAGTATCTTAATAGTCAAATTCTCTTCCTTTGAGCGATGTGCCATGTCACATATTTTTGTAGGAACCAATTCATAAATGAATTTAATTGGGAATGCATCTATTGATATTAGGTAGGTAGGGAAATTTCAATGATATTTTGTAAGTACCTCATTTTTCAAACAATATTATTCCCATCTATCTAATTACCCATGATGGAGTAAGGATGATCGTGGAATTGATTATTTATTATTTTATATTTAGAGACTTGGAGAGTAGAGATATTATTTCTATTGGGATGGTTGACCATGCATCTCATTTATACACCTTTACATATTTTTCTTTTGATGATGGCTTTGATCTTTTAGTTTTTTATCAAAATTCTAGTGTAGAAGATTGATTTGAGGATACTTTTGGTTACTTGAACTTGGGAGTTCTCACACGTAATCTCATTCTTGAGCCTTGTATTCAATATACCCGATATTTTTACATGTGATATTGCTTGTGTTTTCCTAGTGTAGTAGGATATACATCTTCTAGATATGGCTACTTGGGGTGAATACTTGAAATAGATTGCTAGTTTGTATGTTGACTTCCACATTTAAAATTTAAGAGATACCATTGATTTCATACATCTTCTCTTTGATGGAGACGATTCTTCTTCAATTTTTGTGAGGCAACACTGTGACCCTCTTGTTAATTCTCTACATGATCATTCTTGATAGTTTGATATGAGTGTGGATAATTTTGGACAAATATCTCCATATCTTTTCGATTGTTGTCTTTTACAGTGGGCCTAGAATACCTTCTTGAAGTGTGTTCACTTTTAGCATCATAATGGAGACACTTGAGAATTCTTCAAAGAAATCACACATCATCCTTCTTCACACATCTTTCTTTTAGGAATGAGAAGTCACCATGCATAACATCTTGTTTTTTTTCTTCCAAAGTAGATGAATATTGTTTAAAGAGATTTGAGGGTAAGTTCGTGGAGCTATGACACAAAAAAAAGGCTCTTAAGATGCCATTTTTTTCTAAAATTAGAAAAATCTGATTTGCACGAGAAAATGAAGATAGTTACACTCAAAATTGGAAGATTCAACAAGAACAAGAGTTGAAGTTCTCTAAGTCTAGTTTTTAAGCTACTAATTCTTTTTCAAATGAATCAAATTAAGGGTATCAAAAAGGGGGGGCCCAAAATAGGTCTTATTTTTATCAAAAAAATAGCACAAGGTCTGAGGCCCCCCCTTTTTCATTATCTGTCTTTCTAGAATTTAAAAATTTTGAATGGTTTGAAATTATATAACACCATGTAGTTTATCCCCATTCTTTCTACTATTTTTTTTTATGAATTTTCAAAGTCGACACATCCTAAAAGCTCAAATTTGAGCATTCTCCCCCCAAAATGTTTTAAAAGCTAAGCAAAAATTGATTCTTTTGTTTTTTCATCATGTGTAGAATGGAGTCTATTTTAAAAGACTTAATTTCTTTCAAGTTTCAATGAACAAGTAAAAATCTATCCTAAAACTAGCATATTTTGGTTTGTGATGAAAAATAGAGGCAATAACAAGAGAAGTTATGGATGAAAACCTTAACATAAAAAAATTATATATTTATATAGCTAAGAGAGAGGCTAACATCATCACAATTTTTTTATAAACTTGCATTGAATGACATGCAAACGAGATGGTTAACACAACCGAAAATATGTGCAAATTTTGTATCCTCCTGAGCAAATCGTGTCCATGGTATGAAATGGTCATCCAACCCTTTGGGTTATATGCCCAAGGAAAAATCCAACCCTTTTGGTTGGTACTTCCCAATGCACCTAATTTGGCGAGTGACAAATTTGGATAGTGCCAAATTTGGCACTCACCAAATTTGGTGCTAGCCAAATGCAGTACAACATTTGGCAAGCACAAAATTTGGCACTCTCCAAATTTGGTGCTCGCCAAATGGTGATGTATTGAAAAAAGTCCACATTTGCTACTTTCTATTTGTCTCTCACTACCTCACTTCAGTAAGGCTTAAATTTTATGGTTTATGATTGATGATGGATAGTCAAGGTTTTCACTTTCAGTCCCTCTTTTGCCTCTTCCCACCCTCTATACCTTGCCATCCATCATTAACCCCATCTCCTTCCTTCTGTCGATCGGATTGATCAGATTCGACCCTGGAACTGACCGACGCATCGAGTGATTTCGACGGATGGATCGGATTGATTTTCCGGATTTCGACGCGATCTTATTTGATGATCTGATCCTCGATCTTTGATCGGATACCGGATTAAAGATGTCGATTTTGATTTCTTAAGTGTTCTTTTGAGTCCGATTATCTTGCCCCTCCCCACACTCCTTGCCACCTCTCCCTCTATTATTGTTTCTTTCCCATCTATCTCCTTTTGTCTAGATCACTACCTCTTCCTCCCATCCTCCCTCTCTCCCTATCTCCATGACTCTCCCTTCTTCCCCTCTTTATCTCTCTACCTCTCCCTCCTTATCTCATTACCCACCTCTATCCCATCCTCTCTACCATGCCTTCCCTTCTTATGTTTTAATGAAATAAATTCCAATAATATTAACAATGTTTAAAATTAACTAATCATTTTTGAATATTAATAAGCATAAAATAACAATTAATTAGGCTTATTATTAATTTTTAATAGATTATAATTATTTAAATATTAATTAAACGGTAATTATATAATGTTAATTTATTAATAAATAATTTACAATAATTTCATTAAAATTAAATTATTAAAAAAAAAAATCATATATTTGATTTACTAATTAATATTATTAATCAATAAATTATTAAAAGTATTAATATTAAATAAATTTAGTAATTCCATTAAAATTGATTTATTAAAAGTAAAGTTGATGAGATCTTCTTTTATAGACGAAATTTTCAAATAGCACAATGGATATTAGTTTGCGTAAATTTCTAACTTACATTTACTTTATCATTTTTCATAAATGGAAATGGTTTTACAATATATTCTTATGATTTATATCAAACATAGTTTTGGGTTTTTTTTCAATTGTTTAAGGTTATGTAATTAATAAAACTGAGCTTTTTCGAGAAGAACGCAATCCAAATGAAGGTTATTGGTGATATTCCTTTTGAATCAAGTAATACAATTCATCCCCTCTAGACTTTAGAATCCATCCAACACTCATGGATCATAGAGGTTTAGAGACTATAGAACTTAGTTTTGACTAGTTCTCAATGATAGTTGTATTAAACTTGATTCTCATTTGCCCATTGTTCATTGAGTATTATTCATTGTTACTATGTTAGAAACTTGATTATTGAGAGCATTTTTTAAGTTATTCTCAAATTAGTTACTAATTTATTGATCATATTATTTATTGTTTAGATGGTAATTAATTATTATGATGGTTCTTTTTACTTATTAAGTTTTTAGTACTTATTGTTGAATTGGGTATATATTACATTCAATTTTAATGACACTCACAAAGATACATGAAAACATGAAATTTAATTAAAACTACATTGATTGTGAGGCCGGATTGAAATTAGAAAAATAAAATACATTATAAGTAGAATGTTTTGTTTTCAATAGGCTTGTAACATTTTTGTGCAAATTAAAAAATATGATGAATATTTATGACTAATTGAATATTTATTTAATTCCTCCTTAGACAGAGGATACATTGCTTAGAACATATAAAATTTAATTAACTTATATTAAAATCAACAATATTGATACTAATTTTTTATATATATAATATAAAGACAAAATTAAAATATAAATAAGCTAGCTTATTTACAAAGGGAAAAAAATGTATTTATTTGCTGGACAGCAAACAAACACAATGAAAAAAACCCTTTGCTTTGTTTAGGATAGGAGTAATACCTATATGTCTATGTCTATTAAAGAGTGCTAATTATCTTCTCTTTCAACTTGGATGTCCCATTTAAACTCAGGCGGAATTGCATCACAGATTGGTAGCTGAGAAACCTTAACATCTTTATTCGTCCCCTCCGCTTTTAAATAGCTGGGTTGACACTCAGGAGTAGAGATGGTATAATTGCCGTCTTTGAGCTTCTTTACCCTCCATTTATACATATCGATCGGAGATGTTCTCACCTGCAGTAGAAACATGGAAATGTCATTCATACAATTCATTCCCCACACACGCACCATAGAAATCTCTGAAGTGAAGACTCGCACCTCGCTATTCTTACAGCTACAATTCTCCGGATGCATGTATTGATTATTCGCAACATTTTGGAAGTTGAACAACTCTTCCTGGGTACCGGAAACTTTTGCTAACCTCCACGAAGTCTGTGAAGCAATCACAAGTGTAATTCCGTTAATTTTTGGGAGAACGGCAATATTAATATTAATATTGAAACAGATACAAACACTGACCTAATTGCAGCAACTTTTCTTTTTCAAAGTAACAATATCATTCTTCGTAATGTCATAATCATCATCTCTCACACTTAGAAACTGGCCAAACTGTACACTTTTGATCGTATACGATGGCCCAGGGCAAGTCGCTCCAACCATTAGCGAAAGCGTTTCCAGAGTTCTGCATCACCATGACAAGGAAAAGACATTATGAAGTTTCCTACTTATTCGGTTCAGCAAAATAATAAAGATTAAAAACTTGTAATTTATTTTACTCGGCCATGTTATCACCAATTTTCCCTCCTCTCAATGTGCAAATGTTGTGTGTATGGATGCAACGTCGGGAGAAACATGCGGCTATTTATAGAGCAAGAAGATAATGACGACGTCATCATCGTCATCACCGTCAATTCAATTAAGAAATAACACGAGTATTTATTCCCCCAAAATTTTAGCCACTTTAGTGGACGCCGTGAATTGACGAGTACCTTTAAGCAATTGCCTATTATCTTATCCTCGACGACAGGGCACCGTTTAAAGTGGAATCATCCTTAAAGAAGAATTCTTTCCCTAGGAATTTTGCATCTGGAACAATTTTGATAAAAGTAATGTAGGGTCAAGACATTATTCTTTTGCAACCGCCTATTATCTCATCCTTGACAATAGGGCACCCTTTAAAGCAGAATCATCCTTCTAGAATAATTCTTTCTTGCGGAATCTTACACTTCGAACACTTTCAAAAAAAGTAATGTAGGGTAAAGACATTATTGTTTCTTCTCGTATCAAATTTGAGGAATGCATCTTTATTTTGAGAAATGAGAAATCTTATGCATGGAACAATTTTGATAAAAGTAATGTAGGGTCAAGACATTATTCTTTCTTCTCATATCAATTTTGAGGAATGCAAACAATGAAACGTCGATTTTATAAAAACTACTTGTACAAGAGTATTAGAAGAACATTAATCTATTATTCTTTCTCCTTATCAAGACATTACTATTTGTAAAGATTAAAAAATAAATAAAAGCTAAATGAAACATCGATCTTAAAAGAAGAAAGTGTCAGTTAAGGATGTTCAATAGATATTGATGTTCTATAATTTCTTGCTACTAAGATTTTTATTTTGGATTGGAATTTTTTGATAAGGAACCCCTATCTTAAGTAAAATAATAACAAAATCGAGATTATATGTGTACTCCTAAGCCTATGACTATGAATGAGGTAAAGAATAAGACTAAGATTATTTATAGGGTCTGTTTAATTTTTGATGTGGATATAGTTATGTGATCTATTGTGAGAAGATATTCTAGGTTGGCCTTAAAATACCCATATAATCTTAATTTCCCTAAGGACTATAATGATGGTATCACATAATTTTTTATTGAATGCGCGGTGACAAGGAAATTGCTTCAACTGATCAAGTGGACTCAACTAGTGAATTCTATGGGTACGAGAGTGGTGTTAAGTGTAATAGCGTAGGGATGGCTAAGAATAATGCTTGTTCTAAACATGTTGAGACAAGTGAAGGAACCATTTACTTTGAGGAGATGATTGAACCTTATTCAAAAAATATAGAAACTATTTGTTTGAATAAACCTCGGTCTTTGTTGTGCCTACTTTAAAAATAATACCAAACTTTTGTAAATACTTTAGGACAATGTTGAATCTCTAGATACTATGCTTAATAAGACTATTTAATTCGTAACTAAAGTGATTCGTATATTTTCTACCACCCTCATTCTTATATATTTTATTGTAAGGGGCAGAAAAAGGTTTGATATTTCTTTTTCTAATCAATCTTAAAAATAGAAAAGGAAAAAATGATTTCCAAGATATATTTAATTTTTTTTTCTAAGGATTGGAGAAATGTCTCTACCCCAAAATAATTATCTTAAATTTATATTATTTGTATGGGGTTTTTTTTTATAATTTATTTTGTAATTATAAGTACTTTTATCTCTTTACTCTCTAGTCTTCCTTTGTAGGTACATTGTTCACTATTTCCTTTTGGCCTTATATGTAGCAGGGTTGAGACACTAGTTTTCCACTTTATCTAATTAAAAATTAACAAGGACTCACGTAAACAATCACACACAAATATTCCTTAAATATTACATGTGCACCTAGTCCCCAAAACCCATCTAGGGGGCATCTTCAGATTATATTTTAAACCTAACTATCACTACCTCATTGATAATGAAAAATTTAAGTATAAACACAACCTATAGGGCACCCCTACTACAAGGTAGAAATAAGAAGTATGTTAATACAATGGGGCATAATACTTAACATAAATATCTCCTAGATCTATTGGGAAAAGGCTCAGGTGGTAACATATTCTACCCCCGCGCCCTCTACCTATCATAGCACTAGAGCCTATGGTGAGGTGACTCCTATGCTAAGTGATAAGATGTATCAAGATACTGGAATGAAAGTAGATAAGATTTGATGTCAACAATCCTAAATAATAAGATAAATTACATTCAATTCTTCAAAATAAACCCCATTATATTGACCTCTTATTCACCATATCCTTTTGGATAGAACCATAATCTTATTACTAGAGCAATGACACAAAGGATGTCACATATAAAAATATAATCAAATATCAATAATACATGTCACAAATTAACCATAGCACAAAGTGTGTCAATAATCAACACAAATCAACCATGACACAAAAACTAGAATCAATTATTAGATTCATCTCCCCAAGGATTGAACACAATGCCAAGGCAAGTCACATTTATAATTGAATAATTAAGATAACCATCCCAATAACATATTACAAAAAAGATATTATATCTAAAAAATTAAATCAATGATTTAAATTAAACTATAAATATATGTGAGAATATTCTATCCATGGCATAAAAGTTCATCATGAGCTAATCAACTATGGCACTCTCAAATATAAAACTATTGTTCTTAAGTGTTTGGGGGGGATTGTAAATAAGTTCCAAATCATGATTGCACCACTAGAAATTGTTGTAAAAATTTAATTAAACATACTTACTATGAAATACAAACATAGCAAACTATATCTTGAGATTACATAGAAAAGCAAGAAAATATGATACTAGCAATTTCTATTTAAATTCCATGAAAATTGCTTTAAAAGAGGGACTGTATAATTACTAAAAGATAGCATTCTTTCAAAACTTATAATGATTTACAATTATATCATGGATTTATACAAAACCCAATTTTTTAGTGATAAATCTCATCAATATAATTTTTAAGTGATAAAATACTTACTAGTAAAATATATAGCTCTAAAATAGAAGCACAAATAGATAGTAATTTATGAATGGATATCTAGGAATGTTCAAGGTAGGTATACTACATTTATAATTAGGATTTATAGTTCATGGTTTCACACCTATCATAATTTTTTTTTTAAATCCCAATTGTCAAAATAATCCCATATAGCAATCTAATAAGCTATTTTTTGTACAAAATTATTGATTTATAACTTTCTCCAAAATCACATTTTCAAAAAAAGTTTTAATCAAAAAATAAACCTCATTAATAACATAATTAGCTAATAGGCTATACGTGTGAACTTTGCTTAGAATTTTTTTCAACCTTCCTCATTTTTATCATTTCTGGCATTCGGCTCCCAGTCGGAAAAAAGGTGGCAGATTTTTTAGCGCGTGGATAGAGAAGGCCAAAAAATTAAACACTAGTTGGCATCAACACTAATTGTTTTATGGTTTCTGTGTAGTGGCGATGGTCGTAATAACACCTGCCATTTAAAACCTCAAAAAACATAGCCATTGTCTATGCAATTTTAGATTAGGAATTGTTGGGTGTCGTTATGTGGCTTTACTTGCTATCAAAGCTACGAGCGAGAAGGGCAAGCTTATGTGAAGGTGCAAGTTCGATCATCTGTTGTCAAGCTTCTATGACGTTGGTTGGAGGTTTCTTGTTTTTTGTTTGGGCGATGGTTGGAAAAGCAATAAAAAATTGTCTGTTGTGATAAGTTTTTGTCCATTTTTTGCAAGCATTCGAGAAAGAAGGGAGCAGAGAGAAAGCAAGCGGGAAGAGGTGCATATTGAAAAAAACCTTTGTAGATTATTTCAAAAATAGTTTATGTTATTTTCCATAGGTCATTGTTGATTTTTTTTCTCTAGATTAGGCTATGTTGTTTCATTTATAGCTTCGATGTAGTCGCAATGGTTGCAAGGTAATATTGTTTATTTTTGCATTGGTTTGTTACTATGAATTCTTCTATTTTTTGGGTTTCTTCATTTGGATCACTACTGAAACCAATATTGTTTCATTTATGGTTTGCGTTTTGTGGCGATGGTTTTGTGTGTGTTTATTACTATGAATTTTTGTGTTTTGTGAGGTTTTCCATCTAGGTCACTATTGAAACCAATATTGTTTCATTTGTGGTGATGGTTGCAACAAAATAAAATAGTTAATGTTATACAATTTATGTTGTTATATTGTTTGTTTTTGCATTGGTTTGTTATTGTGAATTCTTCTATTTTTGTGGGTGTTTTCATCTGGGTCACTGTTGAAACCAATATTGTTTCATTAGTGGTTCATGTTTTGTGGCGATGGTTTTGCATGGGTTTGTTACTGTGAATTTTTGTGTTTTGTGGGTTTTTCCATTTAGGTCACTGTTGAAACCAATATTGTTTCATTTATGGCTTTGGTTTTGTGGTGATGGTTGCAACACAATAAAATAGTTAATGTTATAGAGTTTATGTTGTTTTCCATAAGGAATTATTGATTATTGTTCTCTAACTTAGGCCATATTATTTCATTTTCGATAAGGTATGATTGAAAAAAGACTGTATTTTTCGTTGAAACCAATATTTTTTTATTTATGGCTTGTGTTTTGTGGTGATGGTTTTGCATGGGTTTCTTACTGTGAATTTTTGTTGTTTACAGGTTTTTGGCATGTGGGTCACTGTTGAAACCAATAATTGTTTCATTTATGGCTTACATTTTGTGGCGATGGTTGCAACGCATTAAAATAGTTAATGTTATACAATTTATGTTGTTTTCCATAAGGTATTGTTGATTGTTGTTTTCTATCTTAGGCTATATTGTTTCATTTTCGCTAAAGTGTTGTTGAAAAAAGATTGTTCTATGGGTTTCTTCATCTGGGTCACTGTTGAGACCAATATTGTTTCATTTATGGTTTCTGCATGGTACCCACGGTTGCAAGACAATTAAAAAGTTTATGTTATTTTCGCTAAGGAAATGTTTACAAACCTTTGGCTATATTGTTTCATTTTTTAAAAGCGTTATTGAGAGAAGACTATATTGTTTGTTGAAACCAATATCGTTTCAGTTTATGTTCTTTTCCATAAGGCATGTTGACTATTGTTCTGTAGCCTAGGCTATATTATTTCATTTTCAATAAGGTACTATTGAAAAAAGACTATATTGTTTGTTGAAACCAATATTGTTTCATTTATGGTTCACGTTTTGTGGCAATGGTTTTGCATGGGTTTGTTACTATGAATTTCTATGTTTGTGGGTTTTCCCATCTGGGTGAGTGTTGAAACCAATATTGTTTCATTTATGGCAACTATTTTGTTCCTTGAATAACCTTGACATTGTATCAGAGCTTTACATATAAAAATCCCCTCCTCAAATCTAAGGAATATTTTGTTCTTGAGTTAACTCAATGCCCCAAATGCTTGTTGATATTGTAAAGTTGAGTATTCTCTTCTATTGCATCATGGAATGACCCAAAGAATAAAAAAAAATGATCATGTAAATTACTAGATTTGGAGTTTTCTCTTTGTGGCTTTTTATGGCAGGTTTATTTTGGAATATGTTGGTACAAACATAAGCTTAGTATTGAGTTGAGATTGTCTCAAAAAGTCAGATCTAACTTTTGTTTCACTCAATTCGATCACTTTATGATATAGTTGCAAACTAGGGTTTGAAGATCAAAGTTGGTAAAAAAAGAATTTAGAGCGCTTGCCCAATAGATTCCTGCATTATATTTATATGGATAAAAAGCCCTTATTTTTCAATAATTTTTTTTTTTTACTTTGGACAAATTTGGTTTCTAAAAAATTGTTGTTTTGCTAGGAGGATCATCATTATGGGCTAAATCTAGCCATTTCAAAAAATATTAACTTTTGATATATAAGTAATATATATTTTTTTAAAATATTATTGGAAAGGAGCTTCTATCTGCTTTGTAGGGTGTAAGTTTGATTTTTGATGATAGATCGACCATTTACACTTTCAAGCTCATAAATTTTGACTTGTTTATCCAAATTTTGTGATTCATGCAACATTGGAAAGATATTAAGGATCTCTACAATTATATCCAAGTATTTCTTCCAAATTCATCCCTATGTATCTTCTAGTCATATTTATGCATATTTGCAATAAACGGTTGACATTCTAACACCTAGAGAAGATTTGTCATTTTTGTTAATTATCTAAGAGAGTAATATAGAGCACGTCAAATTGACAAAAAGGACATTCAATTAGTCTATAATGTATTCAACAAAGTCGGTCATGGTTATGCCATTTCTGTTTCTAGATTTCATATTCATAGGTTAACTATGGGTTCTAGATATAAAACTTCACTTGTAGCTTTCTAGAGATGTTAAAACATGAAGAATTTTTTTTTTTATAGCTATGGGTATCGTAAAGACATCTAAATCTCGGGAATTATTGGTTAGTCAGGTGAAAGAGCTGGAACATTCTAACAAGAAATACAATAAATAAAATAAAAATCATCATTCAGAGCAAGCATAGAATAAATCCTCTTCTAAGAGAAAGCTTCATGGAAAGAGATGCCCTCTCGTTCATATTGTAAAAAATCCCATACATGATAAATATGCTTGTTATAAGAATGATATTGATGAATTAAGACATAATAATATTGATATGCATTCCAAAATGTCCAAGTCAACTTCTCCTTCACCAAAAGAGTCTACTAAGGAAACCATCCATGTACTAGTTCAATTACTACATAATTTAAAAAGGTACAAGAAATTTTTCTTCTACAAGTCTTGAATCACGGAGATGGCTTCTAGATTTAGGAGCATATCATCATATAGTATCTTAATAGTCAAATTCTCTTCCTTTGAGCGATGTGCCATGCAACATATTTTTGTAGGAACCAATTCATAAATGAATTTAATTGGGAATGCATCTATTGATATTAGGTAGGTAGGGAAATTTCAATGATATTTTGTAAGTACCTCATTTTTCAAACAATATTATTCCCATTTATCTAATTACCCATGATGGAGTAAGGACGATCGTGGAATTGATTATTTATTATTTTATATTTAGAGACTTGGAGAGTAGAGATATTATTTCTATTGGGATGGTTGACCATGCATCTCATTTATACACCTTTACATATTTTTCTTTTGATGATGGCTTTGATCTTTTAGTTTTTTATCAAAATTCTAGTGTAGAAGATTGATTTGAGGATACTTTTGGTTACTTGAACTTGGGAGTTCTCACACGTAATCTCATTCTTGAGCCTTGTATTCAATATACCCGATATTTTTACATGTGATATTGCTTGTGTTTTCCTAGTGTAGTAGGATATACATCTTCTAGATATGGCTACTTGGGGTGAATACTTGAAATAGATTGCTAGTTTGTATGTTGACTTCCACATTTAAAATTTAAGAGATACCATTGATTTCATACATCTTCTCTTTGATGGAGACGATTCTTCTTCAATTTTTGTGAGGCAACACTGTGACCCTCTTGTTAATTCTCTACATGATCATTCTTGATAGTTTGATATGAGTGTGGATAATTTTGGACAAATATCTCCATATCTTTTCGATTGTTCTCTTTTACAATGGGCCTAGAATACCTTCTTGAAGTGTGTTCACTTTTAGCATCATAATGGAGACACTTGAGAATTCTTCAAAGAAATCACACATCATCCTTCTTCACACATCTTTCTTTTAGGAATGAGAAGTCACCATGCATAACATCTTGCTTTTTCTTCCAAAGTAGTAGATGAATATTGTTTAAAAGAGATTTGAGGGTAAGTTCATGGGAGTTTTCACGACACAAAAAAAGGTTCTTATGATGCCATTTTTCTGAAATCAGCAAAATCTGATTTGCACGAGAAAATGAAGATAGTTACGCTCAAAAATTGGGGAAGATTCCACCAAGAACAAGAGTTGAAGTTCTCTGTCTAGTTTTTGCTTACCAATTTTCAAATGAATCAAATTAAGGGTATCAAAAAGGGGGGGCCCAAAATAGGTCTTATTTTTATCAAAAAAATAGCACAAGGTCTGAGGCCCCCCCTTTTTCATTAACTGTCTTTCTAGAATTTAAAAATTTTGAATGGTTTGAAATTATTAAACACCATGTAGTTTATCCCCATTTTTTCTACTATTTTTCTTTATGAATTTTCAAAGTCGACACATCCTAAAAGCTCAAATTTGAGCATTCTCCC
>VDFB02357225.1:0-29797 GCA_007258455.2 Sequoia sempervirens | reverse complement strand
AGATATAATGAGAAATAATTTTGTTATTAAATTGTAGAGTTAATTGTAATTATACTCAACATTTTATGGGATTAAGGATTTGATTCATAAAAAAAAAAAAATTAGGTTGAGGGGGTTAATATTGGGGTCAATCCTTCAATTGTTCCTCCTAATGAAAATTTAAATATTTTACACTAAATAAATCTAATAAAATGGTTTTATATGAGGGTCATGAGATTGAGGTACATATACATGTTGAAGAGCTTGAAATCATTGATTCACCTATGTATGTGAGGAATGATAATTTGTTGGTATTAATAAAAATTATAAGGGTACTTATTCTTCTTCTTATGTACTAGTGATTGACTTTTATAGAAATTTCTATGGACTAACTAGTATTCAAACTTAGGACCTCCCATTTGGTGCTAGGATGCTCTACTATTGAGCTAATGGCTCACATTGTGATGAGTCTTTTTATGACTTAGGTGTGTATCATTTCTCCAACACACTCCCTTGAGCCACAACATAGGTGTCAAATGCACCTAGCTTGGCTCTAATACCATACAAGAATACCAATTATGAGGACCACCTATAAAAATATGACATGAAAAACCGTGAACAATATTTAAAAGATAATCCATAGTCTATCTTATTATTTATGCATATTTTCTAGGACCACCTATGCCCAAAACACAAAATAGTTTTTGTAAATACACCAATTAGATCTTATAAAATGCATTACTTAGATCAAATTATATGGTAAATTAAATATAATTAATGATTACTTTTTCTTTTAGTATGAAAGAGGTTAAATTCCAATATATGTTCTAGTGGGCTTGATTGAGTGACAAGGTGGAGTGATTGTTGTAATGAAGAACTTGCTAGGAAAGCTAACCAAGTTAAAATGTACACCTATACATACATCATTGTGGTAATATAGACCTATGTCATAAAACACAATTGAATCCTATTAGTTCCAAAGTATTTTAGCAAAGAAGAGATAGAGGAATTTCCAACATGAGGCATAATTCAATCATAATATAATAAAACCATTAATCCATAGTTCTATGTATAAATGGACTGTTGTAGAGGAAAAGATACACATTTAATTTGCAAGGCATAACTCAACAATATGAAAACATATAGTAGAATATTGTACATTATTCTCAGGATTTTTTCTTATTTGTGAGAAATGCAAACCTTCCATGCTAATTTTCTCTAAAACACACAAATATAGGGGGCAGTGTAATATCCCACCCTTTCCTAAATTTTTCCATAGCTAGTGATATGATAATATCCCAACAACTCTATGAATTTTAAAATTGAATGTTATGGACTATATTAAAATTATTTTGTGGACTAATAAACTAAAGAATATTCTTGATATTTAATTACACGTCTCTTGAGAAAAACAATGATTTAATATCTTATGAGTATTAAATTAGATTATGAGTATAATTTAAAGAATTATAGTCATGATTTTGTAATTGTCATGTAATAGACATAAATATCATTCATTTTGTTGGTAAAACTACATATTTAGAGTAATATTATGAAGGTTAAATTTAAATGGTTTATCTAGCACTCAAATAATCATTCTAGACTAATATTTGATTTAAAATTTCTTTTACAATGATTATTGATTATATTTAATAAAAAATACTTGATATTCCCACCAAGTTATTAAGGGTGCAAATCAACTATTGACATGGACTAAACTATTGCAAACAAGGTAAATATATATAGTAGGAGTATCAACTAATGGTGAGGCACTTTAAGTCTAATCAAACATACAATATACCAAATAATATTAATGAAATAGTGGAGAAAATAAATAAATATTCAAACCTCATGAACACTAGAATTATAATATGGAGAAACCCTTTCAAAAAATCCCACTACTAAAGAGATATGAAACTTTTATTAATATTCATAACAAGATTATAACAATCCAATCCACTCAATCTTCTTTAGTCTAATGTTTTGGCTATTTCTACATAACACTATTTAAACCTTATGTCATACATTAAATTATATATAGAGCAAGGGAAACAAGAAATGATCAATTAATTTATGTAATGAGTGGAAAAAAATCATGGTCCACAAGAAAAGAACCCATGCCCCACTATGCATTGGAACATGTACACAAAATATAAACGAACTAATGATATAGGACCTTAAATCCCATAACCTTGATAGTAACCACTCCCAATACTAGTGCTTTATGATGAAGATGTCAACTACAATAAGTCTCATCTATTATGAAAAGATGCTCCACTCTTCCCAATGTAACTCCTAGTACAATAATCATCACGATCTCCTTATTTAATTTTATTATAATAATATCTTGAGCCCATTGCTTACCTTTTCATTTTTTCTCACATATCACACTATAAAATTTTGGAGCTCATTTTCACTTTGCGAGAGTCTCTCGAGGGTTTTAATGGTGTCCAAATTGATATTTTTTAGCTTAATGCATCAAGCTCATTAATATTTTTAATTTTAAGAAAATATTAAAATCAAAGCTCTAGACTGTAATTTATGCCCTTTAGAAAGAATTTAGAAAAAAGCAACATTAAAGATAAGATTTTAAGTGAATGGAACACTAATCCCAACTTACACCAACCAAGTACAAATGGGTATTTAGCTTCATGGAGATTCATTCATGGTTGGTGATGGTGCATGAGTAGGCTAATAGAGGAAGAAAGACCATATGTTCATTAAGAAGAAATTGGGAGAAAAAATAAGCTAAGTTTAAATTTGTAATGATAAGAGGATCTTGATTGAATTATATATATATAGTTCATATGAGAACCAAGGATAACATACTAGAGTAAATAAGCTTCGATAATAAAGGAATCTTGTAAGTATGGGGAAGAAAAATATATCAAACTAAATGCACTACCAAAAGATAGATCAATTGGGATTTTTTTATAGGAAAGTGTGATATTTAATTGAAATCCTAATGTATTAATGTTGTATCTTCAACAATCTTGGAATGAGTACTTGGATGCCTATGTTGTCAAAAGATATTATTATTTTACTATTAATTCTCCTCATGTTGAAATTTCCATGAACTAGTTAGGATGCAAATCTCCACCACTAAGCTACCCACCCACTTTATGACAAGTCAATTTACGATTTAGGTATGCTAATTTTTTTGACACCTTTTTCACATTGTGAGATATTACCAAATAATTATAATGGTCATTTGGTTTTGTGTGGATCATGAACCATGTAAGGGTGTGTTTATTGATCTTACTCACCAATAAAATGTATGCATTGAATAATTTTTGTTTTATCATCATTTTATCAACAAGCATATGCATATTTGAGGGTTTATTTAAAATTGACTAATGATATGTTGATTGAAACTATAGGATACATTATTTTACCTTAATTTTTTGGTCTAAAAGATGAGGGAAGTTCTTATTCTATGTCATATTCTTTCTTCTTTAAATGTATCTCATATTTTATTTGGGTATCCATGGATAAAGCAATATCAAGCAACATCATCTATGTTATGCCATCAAGGTATCAAATATGTTTGAACACTAGTAAAGAGGTTACAATTGCAAGAGATCCGTATATGCCTTTATTTTAGATTAAGTCATTTAACCTTAAATAATTTTAAGAACATACATAAGGATCCTCTATATAAGTGCAAGGATTCTTTGCCTAATTTGTAAAATTTTCAAAAGGAATAACAATGGTGGGAAAATCAAGACAAGATGCAACAATTTAGAATTCCTAAAGGGTTTACAATTATTAGAGCCAAAGTAGGTTATATGTAGGTTTTATATTATAAAATGATTCAAGAATCTATAAGGCCAAAAGAACCATAAGCATTGCAAACTTTAGTTTAGAAGCATAAGGGATTGGATATTTTCATTCCTAAACATGGTTTTCATAAAAAAAATTACTCATGTAGCAAACACACTATAGAATTCACAAAGAAGATTAGGGTTTTTAGCTTCATTTGTTATATGGAGATATTTTATTGTAATGTACGTAATCAATGATATGATTCTTGATTTTTTATAAGATTTAATATTATAACACCTTAACAAATCAAGCTATGACTTTCATGGTTCACTCCTACATGTATGAAATTTGCATTTTCATCTACAAGTTTGACCCTAAATTTGTAGTTTTAAAATTATTTTGTGACCTTGACCCTACACTTCTAGTCTTTAGGAATGTATTTATCTCCATTTTTTAGACTATGTTGAGAGCCATTATAATGTTTTTTTGCACTAACTTTCGGAGGAAACTCTTTTTTCTTTACTCAAACCCTTGGATTATGCAAAACGGGGAAGCAAAATACTATATTAAAAATGCTTTAAAAACTTTCAAACAAGTGCAATTTGAATTCAACAAATTTTTAAAAAATTGCATATAAGGTTTCAAAATTAAACAAATACATGCATTTTGAACTCTAAAAAAATGGAATTTTAAATACCTCGTGCTCAATAGTGGTCGAAATGCGAATTGGAATGATGAAGTTTGAAGAGAGGACCCGAAATTTGCTTTCGCCGGTGAGAAAAACTTTGTTGGGTCGCCGTTCGGATGATGTTCGCCACGCACAGGGAGACAATGACTGACTGGTAAAGTTCACAATAAAAATGTGAAACTGAAAGCGTTTTTTTTGTTTTTGTCATATTCAAGGGGTTCGGCCGAACCCACTTAAATATTGTTTTTTTAATGGGTCGGTGACTGGTTTGGCCGAACCCATTTGATATGAAGAGTGGAAAAAATTCGAAATTCCCTTCCTCTTCAAAAGTGTAAACCACTTATGTGGCTTCACCCAACAATAAGATAAGATCAGATGAAGAGTTTGATAGAGATAGGGTAGAGTTGTGAAAAGGAATTAAGCATGTAGTACACCAGTGGCTCAAGGAAGAATACCAAGAATTTGTTGGGTATTGGCCCATACATAAGAAAGTGGAATGACCCATAAAGATGATTGTTCACAAAAGGAGAAAACAAATGATGGTTAATTTTGAAAGAGAAGATGAAACAAAGGAAGAAGAGACATTCATTGACATGGACATGAACAAAGATCAAGAGTGTCTTCAAGCAAGCATAGAAATCATGGAAGAGATTTATGTTCACAAGTAGAAACAAATGAAAATGTCCATTAGCAAGAGGTACATTCAAGAAAGCAGTAGGTTGGTGATGATCAGACAATTGATAAGAAGATGGGTATACCTGAGATCAAGGAAGAAGAAAGACAACTAGCACAAGGAGCTAGTGAAGAGGTAAATTGCTCACATGGTTTTTATCTAATGCATGTTGATGATAATTTTGGTAAAGGTGCATACCAAGGATAAAATGAAGAGGAGGAAGAAATGGATAGCAACAATGAGGTGTATGACAGAGAAATAGAATCTTGGATTCTTCAAGCGAAGAAGCTAATAAGAAAGAGAAGATGAAAGAAGAAAGAGAGGTAGAAAAGAGTGCAAACCAAGAAACAACAAGCAGATGGAGCTGAGCATGGAGAAGATCAAGAGGAGGTCAGATGATAGCTAGGACTACAACACAATTGGAGGAAGCGAAAAAGCATTTGATCATCATTTGAGATAGAACTCAAATTTCTTTGCCTTGGGAGTATGATGTAGGAGTATCCATTTTGGGGCATGTGCAGGATCATCATGGAAAAAACAACCCCTTAAGTGGCGATGAAAATTCAGAAAATCAGAGTTAGGAAACTTGATGTAAAAATTTGAATAAGTTATCTGTATTATTTCAAAAATATGTAAGAATAAAATCTGTAGCAAATTGAATGCAGTTTCTAAACTGCTAGGTTTATTTTTAAAAAAACTATTTGGTGAAAATTTGAAATTTCAATGCAGTAGTACGTAAATTTCAAGGAAAAAATAAGGAGTAGCTTTCTGTCTGACCAACCTAACAACAATAAAATGATATTATTATTTTTATAATATTTTAGATATAAGTAGAGGATTCATGTCTCTATCTAATGCATATTTTTTTGTAATTTTTTTCCAAGTAAATAATTAATTATGAATTTTTTTATTACAACTTTGAAAAAATATAAAAACTCGTATGTTTGACCACCTTAACTTGGTCAAAACTTCATGAAATTCATTTTATTTTTTAAATCCTATAGTATATGAAGCATAGAATGTGATGCATGTTTCAGATTCAAAAAATATGATACCTTTTGAAAGCTATAGATTTTTTTTAATCAACCTATCAATTAGGACTTTAGTTGTAATTTAAATAGAAAATGAATAATAATTATTTATTAAATTTAAAGTAAAGCATAATTTATATTGGTGGAAAGTTGAAAATCTCTTTTAAAAACCCTTTTTATTTCATCAATTTTGGGTAAGAAAAATTCTTCAGCCACATGGGCCATCATATCACTTACATATTGCCACTTTTTGGCCCATCATGATCATGCACATACCCTTTGATGCTTTTGTTGTCATTTTGTAAATTTTGAAATTTTTTCTCAAACCTTGGTTTTGAGTTAATTTGGGTTGTTTTGTGTAAATAAGGTCATTTTGGACCATTTTGGACCATTTGGGGTTATGTGGAGTCATTTTGATGATTAGGTGGAAAAATTGTCAAAAAGTTGTCAATGTTGTCAACAAAAGTGCATACGTCTTTCCAACTTTGGGATTTTGGGAGTTAGAAATTAGTTTTGGGAGTTAGATTGGTTGGATTTAAAGAAATAAACACATTTTTTGTACCAAGAAAATGTGGAGAGAGATTTGGAATGAAGACCATCAATTCTTGCAACATTTTCTTGTTTTTTTTTTTGTTTTTTTTTCTGTGTATAGTAGTATGAAAACCAACTTGTCCAACCCTATATAGATTGGTACAGAACTACAACTTATATGGGTGGAAAGATAATTTTATTTCAGATTTTTTCATTCTTACAAGTCCTAAAGAAAATATTGTTTGATTGGTCTAACAAGTCAATCTTCCTAGCAGCCCTGTTCAGAAACTAGGTTTTCTAGTTTTGAGAAAAAAATCATTTCTTTTGATTGGTATGGTAAAAACTACTAAAATTTTATGGAACTATTTATTTTTACATTTTCTAATGGATTCCAAAGTCTTGGTTTGATATCTTTTGGCCATGAGAAGCTATGGGTGACTGTTATAAGAAAAACCTTATCAAAAGGGAGTAAACCCTAGTTGTTTGAGGGTTTAAAAAACTGTGTCATTTGATTTCATAAAGGAATGATGAGTTATAAAACATAAAAAATAATTGTAAGAGGACTGGATCAATCCAATATTTCATGTGTTATGTTGATTTTTCTTATTGAATACCATTAGAGTATAGGAGAAATGTATCTAGGATGAACTAGGATGCACCTAGTTATTGAATGTGATTAATCCTTGTATGAAATGTGTCAAGAGTGAGTCAAGTGTAAGTCCATCTACATTAGGTTGTTTCTAAAAATCAAGTTGAAGAAAAAAATAGAGAATCTAAAAGGATGAAGGAGACTTCCTTCATCAAGAAAAACTCATTTCAAGTATCAAGATCACCCCCTAGCCTAGCAGGCCCATTCAACACCAAACCCTAATATCATCTCAAGACTACGTTGATCAAGACCACTCTATGAATTTAGAAAAACTTCTGTTGGAAAAAAGGTTCAATTTATTGCTAATAGATGATGAAAACCTTATTGAATCATCCCAATGAATTGCCATATTCAATCCTAGAACGTGTGGGGTTTGATGATCCCCACTCATAGATATCAACTCAAGCTACAATCTATTCATCAGAATCAACCTGCTGTACTTATGCTCCAAGAAGTGAAATCTAGCACCTATTTATTAGATTATGCACTTGCTTCCATTTGGCATGGGGCTATTTTCTTCCACACCAATCATGATTATGGTGGTAGTCATGTTGTTTTGGTTTGTAATGTTACCTTATAGATTTATCTTAGATTTGTCTTCAATCTTAAAAATTAAGATATCCAAATAGCTCTAGAATCAAATAACTTTAATGATAAAATTACATGCATATGAATGTGGAGTGAGATGACGTCTTATCTTTGTTTGTTGTCTCTAATTTTAGTCTTTTAAATCTTGTGAATTGTCCTTCATTGAGATATTGAATTCTTTCAATTATCATGCAACCTAAATTTAATGACCAATGGATCCCTAGGAGCACCTTGATCTACTAATAGAAATGTATTAATTCTTCAAACCTAATTGAGTTGATTGCTTGGAAGTATGCCTCCTTTAATATCCATGAATTTTCCAAGAGGCATAGCCCCTTGTTGCACCCTCTTTTCAAAGGGTATGCCTCTTTATAAATCATTGTTCATAATTAATTGATGCCTTTCTAATTCATGTTTGACTAGTCATGCACCCTTTAGGGAATCACTGCCAATGTAGTTATTTATTTAGAAATAATTTAACATTAGTTTCTACAATAGAAAATCACCAACCACATTTAAGTAGTAATTATTTTATATTTTATTTTATTATTCTTTTATACTATGTTCTTGAGTGATTTAAATGGGGTTATCATAGTCTCCCCTCCTTCAAAATGCTTTCCCACAAGAATTCATAGGTTGTTTGGTTATGATGTTGGAAAATTTGGAAATTCTCTCATATAGCATCTTTTATCAGTGGAACCTTCCATTTGATGAGGCATTCTTTGATGGACATGTTCTCTAACTCCTCCCTAAATATACCCTACATTCTCTTGGTTAAGACCACATGAGGCACTTCATCAGATAATCCCTTAAATACCATTTTCTTACCATTCACCATGAACTTAAATTCTATTGTTTGGAAGTTTTGTGAGTACTTACCAATGGAAAAAATCCATTGGATACTTAGTATACCATTGGTATCACCCAACTCCACAACATAAAAATCATTGATGATGGTGTAGTCACCAATTGTAATTTTCAATTTTGGTACCTTTGTTGAAAAATATATTTGGTAGCCATCTACCACCCTCACACTAAAACATTCATGTTCAAATATTTCAATTCCTTTCTTGGAAACCAAAGCTGAATCAATAATGTTATGAGTGGCCTCGATATCAATTAATACTATTATCTTTTGTTCTTGCAATACACCACAATTTTTTAAATGAGTCGAACCTTGGAGATCCAATCATAGTGGCAATTATACCATTCTTTCTTTCCTTGGGTGGAGGCTCTTTTACCATTAGAGGTTATTCCTCCATTTCCTCTTTCTCTCTACTTAGATCTAATTTTTATTCTTCATCACTATCAGGCACAACTTTTATATAATGAATCTTCCATTTACCAAGGCATCAATGCTTTGGTGCCCAAGGTTCTTCACAAGTAAAACAAAGTTTCTTCCTTCTCAACTCTTGCCTAGTTTCTTCATCCAATTTATTTTTGGCCAAATTCCCTTGAGAAAGGTTGTTTTGTTTGGTCTATTTGGAATGATGTCCCTTTAGATGATAGTGTTTTTGTTTTTAATAAACCAAGTTAATCTCACATATAATCTATGGACTTTGCCATTTCCAATGATTAACTATATGGAGGAATTGGCCAACTAATAGTTGAAAGTTTTTTAAACTTTCCCTCTACACTTTGCACTTTGAAAAACCTAGGATGGTGATCCTTGCAATGTATGCTTTAGATACTCTTGTGCCAAATTATCTCATACATTGCAAAATTAATAGATATATTTTGCTAGAAGTTGTTTAATAGATGAAAACCTCAAAGATTTGGAAAATTTTAAACCATTTATCAATGTAGAACATGAGAATATGATGAAATACCATTTACAACATACATTCCAAGTGAAAGTAAAGATTTAAGTTGATTTTTTATTGCAATTTATGTGAAAGGATAGAAGATGTAACATAAACAAAGCTTATAGATCAGTTCCTTGTCCTAGGGTATGGAGTCTTAAACCATTCAATTAAAAATCCTACAACAACATCGTATTTATCACAACAAAGCTATTAAATGATGCATTACACCATTTAACTCAAAAATTCAATCCAATATTACTTAATTATCCTTCCATACATTCACATAAAACTTCATTCATGGTAAAGAAAATTTAACTCATTCTTTGAACAAGTGCACTCACAATGAAAAAACATTCAATGTAAAGACAACAAAGATGAATTGAATGATCTTTGATTTATTTAAATCATGATTCATATGAAGTATACAATGGAGAAAAATGGTTTTGAAAATATGTCATTTGCATTTAGAAGTGATAGTAATGGTATACAATGCTAATAATCAGTCTCAAAACTTATTTTTTTTTATTCAAGGGGTAAACGCTTTTGACCGGAGCTATGAACTGGATACAACCATTCAACAATACCACCCCAACGGGGTTTGAACCTTGGTGGCAAGAACAACAATGCCACCTATAAACCATCACACCATTCCAATACTGGCGATCAGTCTCAAAACTTCAAAACTTAAGAAATAATTAGATAAAATTACATATCTACATTTTGTATTACAATTTCTCTTCAAAATCAATCAACAAAAACTAGTACAAATAGCCTTGAATTCCCTTTTATAAAATAAGGGAGCAACAAGATTAACACCATGTTACACATGTCATATTTTTATTTGACATTCACTTTACATTTCAAAATTACATAAGTAACTATGAGCTCATGGATAATATTCAAAGTGCAAGGTAGTTACAAAGTTTGTTACATCTAAAGGGCTTTCCTAAAATATTTGAAACAATTATTTGATACCTTTGTTGTTTCAAGTCTTCACTATTTAAATGGTGCACTCAAGAAATCTAAGTTGGCAAGAGGAACAAAATCCTAGTGTACAAAATTAAAAAAAACCTTTTCTAATGCCTCTTTGAAAGCTTTGTAGACTACTAGAGATGCCAAATAGACCAAATATGTTGCCATGTCACAGTTGGAGAAGATTACAAGTCTAGAATATTGTTTTACTTATCATCCCATGCTATATATTCCTCCTCAATAGGCCAATTGAAGGCCATGAATTCATCTAATTTGGCTCTATAAGGACCATATTTTACCATTATCTATGTGGAATCTTTTTCAAATTCGTCCAAAAAGGTGTTGGTATGTGACAATTTATTCATACTATCCTTTAAGATTGACATCTTCACATCCCCCTCTTCACAAATTAAATTAGCCACTACAAAAAAAAAGGCAATTAGTGCCTAAAATAGCACCAGAATTTAGTTAATTTGAGTTCATGAATTGGACACTTTCGCTAGTGCAAAACTCAATGCCAAACTGCATGTTCACTTCAATGCTAGATTTTGTGTTGTATTTTGCGTCAACTTTAGCACCAGAAAAGTACAACAAGCAATAGTGCCTCCTTTAGTGCCGATAATAGCACTAGGAATCGAGACCAATTTAATATCGTAAATAGCACCTAAATTAGTGCCCAATTTGGCTTCCATGTCTATTCCCATTGTTGCTTCTAGTTGTTCTCCCAGTCACACTTCCTATTTTTCTTTTTTGGTATGGCATCAAAAATAGCTTCTTCGATTATGACATCCTTTGTTTTTTTTTTAACAAGGGTGAAAACTAGAAAAGCCAAGAATACAAGCAAGGGGACATGAGGCCCTAGAATTTTAGAGAGAAATCAAGAACATGACCAAAGGAAATATCCAAAATATCCACAAAGCCACCCCTCTAGCCATCATCCCAACACCAAAGGGAAAACAACCAGATCAACCCAACACATCTACTCATGTTGATCCTCATGAAGAAACTAAGCCAATTGCTGACATCAGGGAAAACTTTAGTGGTGAATCATTGCCAATTGGTGAATTCTAGAAATTGACCAAGTCGAAATTAGTGAATTAATCACACTACATAAGGTGTCCAAATCACTTAGATTTTATGAACTATATGTCCAATGCATGTCCATTTGCCAATTAGTTTTTTTTATCAGGCATATTTAAGCAAAAAATTCACCATAACAAACTATGCATTTCAAATGGACCGACTAATATTTTCACCTAGAATCCCCGAAGCATGTAATAAAACATCTACATATTTTCCAATACTATTAAAACAACATTCTATCAAGACCCATTTCGCCAATTAAAATTTACAAATAGTTGTTTTTGAAGACTCATTTTTCCAATTAAAATTTATAAATAGTTGCTTATGAGGACCTATTTTGCTAATAACATTAAAAAATAATTACATTTGAGGACACATTTCACCTTGAAAATTACAACATATCATTGTATAAGCATGTGGGATTCACCAAATTTTTAATATACCATTTAAAAATCTTATGGAATTCACCAAATATGGAATCATGGATTGATATAAATATAATTGAAAGTGTCATTTATTCTTACACATTTTTTTTAGTTCTGAGGTTCTACTTCTCAATTCGGAAGTTAGTTAAAGCCGAAAACGTAGACTTAAAGGTGTGTGATCATTTCTTCATAGTGTTATTGATTATAATAATAAGTTTTCTTTATCTCTTTTCCATTCTTGCTCCATTCTTAAAGATGATATTGAGTAATGAATGAGATCTATATTCTCTGTCCTTAAACAAGAAGACTTTTTTTTCTAGTTTTTATTTGAAGGGTATGTGTAGGATCATGATGGCCCAAAAAGTGGTGATATGATGGGTATGTGTAGGGTATATGGCTGACAACTTTGTTTTTACCCAAAATTGATGAAACAAAAGGGTTTTTAAAGGAGATTCTCAGCTTTCCACCAATATCAATTATGCTTTACTTTGAATTTAATAAATAATTATTCTTCACTTTCTATTTGAATTACGACTAAAGTCCTGATTGGTAGGTTGATTGAGAAAACATATATAGCTTTCAAATGTTATCAAATTTTTTGAATCCAAAACATACGTCACATTCTATGCTTCGCATACTATAGGATTAAAAAAAATTGAATTTCATGAAGTTTTGACCAAGTTAAGGTGGTTAGACATATTAGTTTTTATATTTTTAAAAGTTGTAATAAAAAATTCATAATTAATTTTTACTTGGAAAAAATTACAAAAAAACATGCATCACATTGGGACATGAGTCCTCTACTTATATCTAAAATATTATAAAAAAATATTATCATTTTTTTGTGGTTAAGGTGGTCAGACAAACACCTACTTAGTTTTTCCCTGAAATTTAAGTACTACTGCATTGAAATTTCAAATTTTCACCAAATAGATTTAAAAAAAAAAAAACCTAGTAGTTTAAAAACTAAATTCAATTTGATACATATTCTATTGTTACATATTTTTGAAATAATATAGATAACTTATTCAAATTTTTACATCAAGTTGCCTAAGTCTAATTTTTTTGAATTTTTCGCCACTTAAGGGCCTGTTTATTCCATGATGATCTTGCACATACCCTGAAGTGAGATATCAATATGTTGAGCATCAAGGGTAAGGCTCCTTCCACTCCTCAGGGTGGTGAAGAGACTGGGAGGCCATCAAAATGCCCAAAACTTAAAGGTACCATACAATCTTACTTTGGAATTGCCAAAGCATCTGATCCATCAGGTCAAGATGGAGCTACATCATCAACTCTTCCACCAAATATTAATGAAGAAGGAATTCACAATACCTCACCACCACCAGAAGGCCAAGTTGAGATTTTCATTAAGTTAAATAAAAATGTATCAAATGAGGATGGCAATACTGTAGAAGATGTTCCAAGGGATACCCTAGTTATCTAGAATGAGATAATTGACTTGGATGAGGATGATGTTGGTACTAAGAAAAGAGAAAACAAATAAAAAATGGGGTGCAAGTGGGAAATGACAAGGAATTTTCAACTTGGTTGGTTGTCAAAGTACCCATTCACTGTACTAGTGGGGAAAGCAAATGATATTGAAAGTGAAATATTGGCCAAATGTACGATTTGTAGCTGGAAATGTGGAAGAGACAAGATGATGCAGCTAATGATTGACATTATAGAAAAACATATTGGTAAAGTTTATGAAAAACAAATCATAAATGGAAAGGAACAATCAGTTGTATGATAGAAATCAAAGGAAGAATGTCTTCATGTTAGGTATGCTACATATTATGAAGAGCATGACCAAAGAATGTCAAAGCTTGTTGCATGTAAAGGTACACTTGAGGCTCAATTTGGAAAAGAAACGAAAGCAAAAAATATGTCAAAAATTATTCAGATGAGTGTTGTTTTTCATGGGTAAAAGCACACAGTTGTGTCACACTTTTGACCAAATCAATAGTTCCAAGTGAAATATTTTCATCCAGAATTTTTTTTAGCCAAATAGGTTTCGACTAAAACCATGTGGCTTATACATGGCACACAAGGTTTCAGCCGAATCCCAAAAAATTAAACTTTTTCTTTTTTCATTTTGAAATTGGATTTTTTATGTACGAGGTTTCTATAGAAAGGGTTTTGGGTGAAACCCTTACTATCAAAACCCTTTCTACTGAAACTGTCTATGTGGCATCCTAATTGGCAGCCAACTTACCTTTCTTCAAAAAATTTTGAAACTTTCAACTTCAACTAAGTATTTCTTCAGACAAAATGTTTTTTTTGCAAAAAATAAAAATACCCTTTTGTAGAGCTCGGAGTGGTGAATCCAATTATGTACTTTTTTTAATATTTTGATTAGTTTTAATATATATATATATATATTTTAAAATAATGCAAGTAAGTTGTTAAAGTTAAAAAAGAGGTTGATTAGAAATTAAAAAAAATAGTAAAACATATTAAATTTTCTTAAAAAATATATGGGGCAAAAGAGGAGAGAGTCTTCTTTAAAAGAGTATATATATATATATATATATATATTGAAAATGACTAAAAAATAGACAATAGTTGACGACCCATGAAAACTATTGAATTATGACAAGTTTGACTTTAAAACATTATTATGAGAAAAATATACATCAAATTTTATTTTATTTTTCGATGCACAAGATATTGAAGTTACCTATTTAGAGAAAAAAAATTAGGGAGAAATGAAGTCTTTTTCAATTTATTTCTTGACAGCCTGTGAAGTCACTTTTTTTCTAAAATTTTTAGATTTCCAAAATCTATTCTTAAATTGATAAAAAGTAATTATTTTTTTTTAAATAATCTATAAAATTACAAGAATAAACTTCATCAAAAGTTCTACATTTTATTAGTTTACATCATTTTGAAATTCAAAACATAAAGACCAATTTTATGTGGTCGAAGTTCATAATTTTTTTTGTTGTTGGTTGATTCCTTTATAAAGTGTGACACAGGTTTGTGCTTTTACCCTCATATTTTGTCTAGAGGGTGTCCTATGGCAGACTACCCAGAATATTCTAGTTTATTATCTTATTTGAATGTTCCTCACTATCCCTACTCATATTGGTCAGTAAATGCTAGATGAAAATGGGAAAATTGTCCTACTACAGTGGAAAAGGAAGATTTTAAGGATAAAGTAAAAGAGTTAAATTTCATTGCATTATCTTTAGATGAAGTTACTATGGTAGACAATACTTCTTGGGTTTGTATACATTTTTATTCTATATAACAACATGTTCGCCAAGCTCATCTTCTTTGTGTTCATAAAATGAAGGATAGTTCAACATTGCAAAATCTATTTGAACTAGTCAAGAAATGTTTTAATGAAATTATAGGTATGGATGAGTTGAAAATTGCAAAAAATTTGGTGTGTGTAGGAGCTAATGGAGCTGCAGTGAAGTTAGGTCAAAGGACTAGTGTTTGCACAAAGTTAAAAACTACTTGTGCACCATACATGCTTGGAATTCACTACATGGCCCATAGAATCAATTTAGCATTCAAAATTGTAAGAAATTTTCCTATAGTATTAAAAGTTGAAAATCTAGTCCATGAAATCCATGCATAATTCTGTCGAAGTCCCAAATTTTTCTTAGAATTTTAAAATTTTGTTGAGGGAATAACACTAGGAAACAAGCTTCTAAAGGATGTCGATACTAGATGGATCTCCTTGCATGGACTAGTGCAACAAGTTCTTTTAGAATATCAATCCTTGATTGGAGTGATGTACAAAAATCGTAGCATAATAGACAAAGCTCCTAACCTCTTACATAGGTTAAGTGATATAGAGACACTCTTGACTTTAGCAAGTCTTCTCCCCATGCTGGATGTGATGAAAAATCTTGTGAAGAAAGCCCAAGACAGAACTATGTATATTAATGAATATGCCAATCTACGTAAACATAGATGCTTGGCCCTCGATCATCTATATCTAGATCTAACACAAGAAGGACCAAATTATTTCATGTGGCAAAAAATTACTAATTTGATTAATCTTGATAATTATTTATAGTTTAATGCACATAGGAACTTATGTATCTATGTATGTGGATATGAGATACCAATGTACCATTGTGAGACAACTAGGCACTCTAACAGAGTAGTTGTTAATGAGGAAGATTTTAATGGCACTGTTAAATTTTTTAGTGATAATTTGAAGGAAATTGCAAAATATCTTTCCTCAGAGATTCATGAAATATTCCCTTGACATGAAATACTTGAAGCCATAGGTATTGTCTATCCTCAATTTTGGGCAAACCGAGATAACCCAAAATATTTTCATGATCAAGTAAAATTCTTGATCGAACAATTTTTGAAAAGTGTAACATACAATGAGCAGACAATAGAAGGAATTTTAAATGAAGCTAAGCTTAGAAAACAATCTAGTATTTTTGCAATAGCTATTAGGGACTAGTATAAATCCAAGGGCACAAACAAGGCCTTTGAACCAAGATCAATAAAAAAGGTTTGGACAAACTTAGGTCGGAGTGGAATATTGCATGATTCAATATCATAATATTTCAAACTTGCTAATTTATGTCAAACAATGATATTGGGCCTGGTGGAGGATGAGAGAGTTTTCAGGACATTGGGGTTTTTGAAATCAAAGTTAAGAAACAAACTAGACAAGAATTTGGAAAATTTCTTGAGGATGAAAGGAACTACGTATAATTTCTTTAATTTTCCTTTGGAAAGGGAACTCACAATATAGAGGTCCACATGTGAAAGAAGAGGGATCAGGTTGTACAACACTCCAATTCCAAACACTGGTACTAGTGGCATTGGCATTATCAGTGGGATTGGGACAAATGACATTGACAAAAATCACACAATGAATGTTGAATTTGAGACACAGGTCAAAGAAAATGAAGAGAAGACTTAGAATCAAGATGACTCTTTTACTTTATCTCAAGATGAACGTTAGTTTGAGGACCCTAACTCTATTTGGGAAATTGAAGAGAATTAGTAACTTTTAGGTATTTATAATACACTTCATGATTCATGGATCATTTTCCATTGTTTCAAACTATAGTTGATGATATTTTATATTGTGTACAATGAAATTGTGAATCATTGCACTTCATGACATTTTATTTTATATTGCACTTCATGAATAATATAAAATATTCCAAACTGTAGTTGATATTTTATATTGTATTCCATGAAATTGTGATATTTTAAATTTTATATTATATTCCATGGTATTGAATTTGATATATGATTCTGCATCATTTTTAAAGAACAACACTTATCACACTAATAAATTCTTATTGCATTTCCATTCATACAATATTTGATAAATAACTGAAAGGAATCTTAATCCATTCCTTGAACAGAAGCTAATAGTACAACATCCATAACTTATAAGTTAACAGAAGCTAACAGTTCAACATAAATAACTTATAAAAGCATCCACACAACTTAAACAATAAAAGCTTAAACTACCAAATCACCTAAATTATACTAAGAAATCCTTATGCATCGATCACCATAAAATCTTTATTCACAAATAAACATTCCACAACAATGAAACTAACCAAAAATATATCATTCCAATAATAGATAATCCACTGGAAAACTACTCAACAAAAGTAGAATAAATCCACACACCATAACTCAAAGATTACATATGCATGAACTTCACCATTGTCTTTCTATATTGAAATAACAGAAAAGCAATAAAAACATCAAAGTTTTTTTGTCTTGATAACAGTTTCTTGAAGACAACCATTTTATAAATTAAATTAAAAAAGTCTTTGAAGTATCAAGAGATTCAAATTAAAGAAAACAACATAAAAAACTAAAAAATAATCAGTGGTCCTAGGGCCAACATCGACTTCTTTACTTCCAATTATTTCCACCTCTTGCTCCTCTAGTAACGCCTCATCTGCCTTTACTCTTTTCCTATATTCCTGGTACTTGGTGAAAATTGCGGTGATGTTCTTGCTTCATGGAGTTGTCGTTATTTGGAGCCTTTTCCTTCATCTTGAAAGTTTACAGTCTGACTTAGCTAGCGCTTCATAGATGTTGTCACTTTCCCCCTTATATGCACTCATATAGGTCTGTAAGTTACTCATTTTTCTAAATGAGTTTCCTGTGGTTGTTTGAGGATCACCTACTTCTCTATAAAACACCTCTTTAAATTCCCTTTGTATGTCTACAAGATCTAGTACATTTTCATCGAACACATCCATGATGTCCACATTAAGAGCATTGAAGTTCTCCTTGATCTTCACCAATATTTCAAAGTATTTTCTAACACTTTATTGATCTCCTTGATATAATCTTCATATATTGTCAATTTCCACTCCAATGAATCATACTAACAAGGATCAATTTCTCTAGGGTCATCCACCAATTTTTCTCTTATTAACAAAGAGTGCTCCATGGAGGCTAATTCTAAAATTTCCCTTGAAAGAAAAAATTGCTACTATGTTCTCTCCTAGCCCGCTGGAGCTTAGTTACCAGTTCCTTTCTTTTATCAGATACATTAACATAGAATTTCCTAAATTTAGTAATGAAGAAAATTCCATCCTAATAAAGCCCTTCTATCCATTCGTTGACAGCTTTAGCATAACCTAAATTTTTCCTGACCCATTGCATAGTGTTAAAATCAATACCTTGATCATTTGAGTTTGAGGCTTCCTCAGTGATCATAGTCACAATTGATGAAAAAAAATTCTTAAAGAAAGAATATGAGATTGCAACTAAATTTTCTCCCTTTTTGTTCTTTTTCTCTTTTGATCAATGCATTAACAAAGTAATCAACATGATATACATCATCCTCTAAAGTAGATGGCCCCATATCAACATGACTAACCTTGTATTTGGCTTTCGTTATCTCATTTTCATTTAGGTCCTTTTCTAGATCAATAATCTCCAACAATTGATGCCCAGTAGTGGAATCAGTGACAATTCATGACATCCTCTTAGCCTTTTTTGGCTTCTGGTGACCCTGTAGCAGTAGCATGGCAACTATATCTACTTCAATTGTCATTGCAAGAATATTCTTTATTTTCTTCTCAACTGCTTTCTTTAACCATGTTGGGGAAGATGCCACTAGCACTAATCTAGTGTCTCTACTTTCAACACTTACATTTTCTCTTTTCTCAGTTGATTGAACAGAAACAAAAGTATCTTGTACGGGAGAAGGGGGAACTTCAAGGAATGTGGGAAAATAATTATCATCAATTATTTCTTGAAAAATTCCCTCAAAGTCTATAGGCACTAGCTTTTCATGACTAGCCTTTTTCTTAGGTAGCGAGGGTACACTATCCTATTCACAAATTGATTTTAGCTTGGCCCCATTGTCTTCTAGCTTCTCCCCATCTCCTCCTGGTTGTGAGCCAGTGTCAGATGACCTAATTGACTACTTTGTAGTTGATATATTTATGCTAGAGGCTTGCACAATCCCTTACTCTTTTCTCTATGAAATTCTTTGCTCATGGGTAGAACCCGCACTTTCATGCCATTTTTCGTTCAACCAGTCTCAAGTTCTTCTCAAAATAGGGGTAGAAAGGACCATTAAATTTGAAACTTCATCCTTTGACCAATTTATTCTATACAAGGGCTTACCAGTAGGGCCCTGATATTCAGGATCAATGATCACTGAGTCTTCTTGTGCATCTTCTGGAATATTGAAAGAAATACCAAAATCTTGTATTTGCATTAGGGTCAATCTCATGAAATTTCTTCTGTACACCTCACCTTCATCTATACAATCTTCCCTAAAATCTTCAATATCAGGGCAATGTTCATAGCTGCTAGCTCCATACAATTTTTTCTTAACATAACCCTTGCTATCAAAATTAGTTCTCATGGGGAAACATTGAAAATTGAATTCATTTAGGGCTTTCATCACACCCATAGCAATATTATTACTTTTGAAAGAAAATGAAGGCATGGATAATGGAAAAGCATACCCCTTCTTTCCCATGTTGAATATTTAACATTTACAATGGCCATGTGCTAACAAATTTCAAGAAAAACTAGGAAATCACTTGGGTAATGGAGCAATTTCAATGTAGCCTTCTCAAAACCTCAAATTCTAAGATAAGTAAATTTGTTGAACTACATGTAGAAACTTCCAAACCTCAATACTAGAGTAGCCGCTTCAGGTGAAACCCTAAGCTAGGGTTTTCCATCAATTTTTCTCACAATTTCCATTAGAAATGCATCATTGACATAACAAAAATTCCTCATTCCAACCTCTTTAGTGAGTTGTGGAAATTTTTTATACATAAGCATGTTTGGTGTTAGAGATCTTTGTGGTTCCAACCCTATCCAGATAGCCTCATGATTGGCTAGAATGTAAACCAGGTATAAGCACATGTGGAAGGGATTAGTTTGCCAAAAAATTATCAATTGCTCATTAAATGATAACAAATAATCTCAGCCCATTCAGTGAATTTATTTTCACTAAAAATCAATAGAATAAAATGACACATCCAAAATTCAAAAGATTTTGAACATGCATTACCAACCACATGATGTAGCAAGGTGATACCATATGAAATTTAATCCTTAAAATGAACCCTTTTAAGCTTTGTGGGCAACTGAGACTTACTCTGTTTCTCAAACTTCAACCAATTCCTTGCAATGAAATTTTTGCACCATTCCTCATTCATTCTAAAAAACTCGTCACCAACAACTACAAACATTTCCTCAACAATTTCCCTCTTTGGAATGATGAATGCATGGGAAATGACTTCAAAAGTAATTCTTACAATGACTAACCTATTCAGAGCTCTAATTTCCTGAGTCTCTAGAATGTAGCGCCTTGTGCATGTAATCACCAGGTTGATGCTTTGTACAGCCTTAGGAAAACCTCTCGTGTGTGCCAAACAACTCTAGAAAACTTTATCTTTTAGTGTTGTTCTCTCCCTTTGCTTCAGGCACACCAAAAACTCCTCCAAATTGACATGCCCAATTTCATTGTCCCTCACGCCAGACCAGTCATTTTGAATTCCACTTTGCATGAGCACAAATTCATGGAGATAGAATGTTTGCACTTGAGAAGTATTGGAATTGGAAAACAATGAGAATGTAGGCTAAATGTCTGAGTAAAAATTCAACACCCACTTATGTCATTATTTTGATACGATGTGCATTAAATGTGGCATTCAATTTCATTCCTTGAAAATATTGCCTTCAAACATGCACACTTTTTGAAATTCTTGGAAAGACAACTCAAGGTTAGTCCGTACATAGCATTCAATAAGACGATGGTTCCTTTGAAAACCAAGATAAGTCCATATTACATAATGTTGTGTGGTCATTGTGCTATATAAAAATACCCCCTTGTCACTTTCATGGCCTTCTAGGTCTTGTTTCATTGTGTTTTATATATTTTTCCTTAATTTTATATTACATCATGGCTTGAACATGCTTATTTTAGTATCAAAATTTAAATATTGAAGTCTTGTGAATGTGTTGTGAAGTGTTGTAAAGAATTTCTACATTATACTAGACTATATTTAATATAATTCACCTAAAAATTACCTTTTTACACATCAACAAGTCCTATTTTCAAGTGTCGTTAAGTCTTGTAGCCAAGATTCACACTTTTCTAGGCATTTTCCCCCTTATTTACACCTTTCTCATGTCTTATTTGACCCCTTTATACACTTATATTCTTTATTTAAGTGTATTTTTGAATATACTCCTAAAACAAAACATTAAATGACATTTAATTCCTAACACCTAAGTTTATGTCCCAGGTGGGACCCATTCGCCATGGGTGGCGAATGAGTCCACCTTGGTTCCAAAATTCAAATTATTTCAAATTTCTTTAAGGATTTATTCAAACTTATGCTTGATGTCGGCTTGTGATGATGTATGAATAGTTACTAAGACACAAGATTCATATAAATAAGCTAATTTCACCTCATTTTAACATCCATAACATCCATTCATCATCCAACACATCTCATCCATTCAAGCATTCACTTAAGCATTTAATCATCTTGCAATACATCATTGAGCAATTATTGAAGCATCTTGAAGTAGCCATTGACATTGATTCAGACTTGCATCATCAAGGATCTTGGTAAGTTGTAACATCTTTTATGTTGTTCATTTATCATTTTCTTTGCATTTCATTTATTTCTATTGGGTTTAATTACCAAAGTGGGGTTTGACCGAGGCAAACCCTTATTTGCTAACCCACCAACATTTTCCCCCTTTTTGCATGTGTTTGTAGCCTTTTTTTTGTAGATTTGATAAGTTTAAAGGTGTTGAAAAGTGGAAATGAAGTCAAATTATTTCTATTTCATTCTTGTTGAGTGATTTTTGTCTGTTTCCTACAAAATTGACCTCGACAACCTGACATTTAGACTTTTCCAGATCTGGTGTTGCAGTTGTCTGATTTTACAAAAATCTCAAAGTGGACTAATTTTCCACCCTTGGTGAATGAGTCCCACCTGAGATAAAAAAAAATATGTATTTTGTCAAATTCTTGATCCCGATAGTTTAAAATCAGTTCCTACCAGTTTTTCACTAGTAGGAGGATTGATTCGCCACCCTTGGAAAATGAGTCCCACTGTGAATTTTCAGTGATATCATTCAGCATTCCACACATCTCAACATCATCATTATTTTTCCAGGTGCACTTAGATTCATCCCTGTTAGCTCTGTTTTGCATATTTTCTTTAGTTTCTTCATTGTTTGCATATCACACTGTGTTTTCAAACATTGCATAAATCTTAGCTTTGCATCCATTTAGTTTAGTTTCATTCAATCAATTGCATTTATTTTAGCTCATCTAGGAATAACATCATCTCTTATTTAATATTTCAGTGAACTTGCTAGGTTTTTGGGCTCTTTCTCTCTCCTTTTTAGGTGAAAAACCCTATAAGTGCTAAAGATACCTAGAGTGCCAAAAATCTACAATTCAGTCGCTAAAACTTGGAACCTTAGAAAAAATGTTGGATATTTTAAATTTTTGGAAACCTCTGACTCACCGACTACAAAGATGACCAACAAAGACTTGCAACTCAACAAAGTGAACCAAGATGGGGAATCGAGAAGTTATGAAACACTAGAAATCTGCAAAAATGTTATAAAAATCGAAGGACTAGTGAGTAAGGTTAGGAAAAGCACCAAAACCATGAATTTGAGTGATAGTAACCACAACAATGAAACTAACCAAAAATCTATCATTCCTATAATAGATAATCCACTAGAAAACTACTTAACAAAAGTAGAATAAATCCATACACCATAACTCAAAGATTATGTATGCATGAACTTCACCATTGTCTTTCTATATTGAAATAACTCTCTCATCCTGCACTAACTACAAAGATGGCCAAAAAAGACTTGCAACTCAACTAAGTGAAGCAAGTTGGGGAATTGGGAAGTTATGAAAATTTAGAACTCCACGACAAGGTTAGAAAAATCAAAGGACTAGCGAAAAAGGTTAGGAAAAGCACAAAAACCATGACTTTGAACATTTTCCAAGAGAAATACACAGTAAGGCATTGAAAATGAATGAGGTAAAATACTTCAAAGACCAAAGGAGGGGAAGTTTAAAATTGCTGAAACTAGTTTAAAATTTACGAATAACAAGTATAATGAGCTTATTGATGATTGATGAATATGATGAGTTAGTAAAATGTTGTTGAACTTGAAATAGAGCTAGCATTATGGAAACAACAAGTGGGAAATATTAAGGCCTCAAGGACCAGCTAGTTCAAATCACCTTATAGTTCATATTTTAATTGTGTTAAAAGTAAAACTGGAACATGTACCCAGTGATTCATCACTCAACTCAATGCTTAATAACATATTAACAATAGTATTAGTAGCATATACAACAATGAACATCAACAATCATTTAATGTGTATCTAGTAGTTGAAACAACTACCAGACTTTTTCCTCAAATGATAAAATAAATAGTACAAATAATTGAACATCAACACATTTATGAAGATTGAATTTGAGCTTTTTTATTGATTAATGATTATCACATGAAGGAATACATTGAGGCATTGGAAATTCATTTCTTGCTCAAAGAAAAATCTACACAAAACTGAGTTAGAACTTGGAAACTCATTTATCAAAAATCAAATCACTGCAACACCTTTTCTAGCAACTTCCACTGTTTAGGTGGTGGAATTATCATTTGTTCTAACCAATGTTATTTGAGTTGGAGATTTGTTAACAATTCATGATTCAAATTGGAACCTTTCTTGGATTCTTTGGTCAAATTTTCATTCAAGGTTAGCAATGGTTTGATGGAATCCAAATAGTTCACCACATCTGGGTTTTGAGGAAATTGGCCCAAATCAATCTTCCTTGCATCCTCCATCTTCTTTCTGAAATTATTATTTCCAATGAATCGCTCATTTGTGTCAAAATCCTTTGGAAAACCAAGCTTTGTGAAGTTCCTTACCTTTTCATCCACCTTCTTCATCTTGTCTGCAACCAAATGCAAATATTCCTTTGTTTCACACAATCTCAAACACTTCTCAATGATAGATGGCATTGTCATTGATGTAGCAAGATGATTAGTAATCCCTTTTGATTTAAAAACATTGTCACTAGCTTTGTATACTATTTGTTGAATTTGATTTGTAGATTTCTCTAATTCCAAAGCATTTTTTTTGTCCACTAAATATTTGTTGAGCTTCTTATGATGTTGTCTGATAGCATCAACCAACTGAAACATGTCACACAAATGATCAATTCTTTGCATTATTTCATCCCAAATCTTTTGTTTCATATGCCACATTGTTTCTCTACAAAATGTAGATAACTTATTTTGACAAGACTTAATTTCATTTTTTTCTTCCATCAGCTTTGCCTCCAATCTTTCATTTCTTTTTCTCATCTCCATTTTTTTCCCATAGTGCATTTCCATTCACAATGCTTAGTCTTAATTTTTTTGAAGTGGATTTTTCCTCATCATATTTCTTGTTTCTTTCATCTAGCCTTTACTTCAATTCATTCACTTCAGTCTCATTTTGCTTATCCTCTTTTCTTTTTGATGTAGAGGCAATTTTTTTTATTCTTTTTCCTAATTCATTTATCTTGTTATCTATTGCTTTCCTCTTTACTTTCTCATTTGCTAGGTCTTCCTGTAACTTTCCTATTTGAGTCTACATCCTTTTTTTCTCTCTATATTGCTTTAGCAATGATGTGTGCACCAATTCATTGTTCTTCTTTGATACATTAATTTTGTCAGTATTTTTAAGTCCAAAAAAATCCAATCCAATATTGTTCACTTGGAATTCAGATCGAGCCATCTAATTTGCTGGTTTGTTTTGAACTATGGGAACAAGAATTATGTAATCAATGATTTCTTTATTTGTTTCAAATGTGGGTAATACCATGGTTGTTGCAAGCTCTAAAGTTATAGTAGATGCACTCTCCATCAGTTGCTTCCTTTCTTTTTAAACTCTTCAATGTGATCAAAACCTAGGGACATAGGAACAATGGAATGCTTGAACGGTGAAGGAATAGGAGTACTTTTAATTGATAATGATGTCATAGCTAGAATAACTGGTAGTGGGGGAGTGCCTGGAAATAAATCCTTTGTGGTGGATCCACTAGTAGTGTGACTTGGACCTGTCAAAATCCTTTACCTCTTTTGTATGCCTTGATCACTTGGTGTTTCTATGGTATATTGTATTGTTTTCCTCTTGTGTGTAATTTGTTGTTGTAGAACATTTTGACCACTACTAGTACTACTATCCATACCATTGCCACCAGAGGCACCATCACCACCAGAGGTAGTGCTAGTTGCACTAAGCTCTCCACCATGGGCATGTCCTAGTCGTGATTGTATCTGACCATGAGGATGAGGATTTGAAGCTCTAACAAATTGACTTGTATTCCCTTGGTTTACATTTTCACCTCCAAGACCAAGTCTAGATTTATCAACTAGTTTTCTATGCTCTACATCTATTATCTCCCAAGGGCCTTGTCTTTGGGGTCCCAAAGGACCACCTTCATAACCCATTTTTTTAGCTATGGTTGCTCGTATAGTATATGCTTCTTTTGTGGCCTCACTTAAACCAGGTTTGAAATTGGCATGGCTTTCTTCTTCCCTATCATCATTAGATTCATCATCACTTTATTTATCTGCTTGTTCATCTGGATACTCTATATTCCACAATTTGATAAAATCATGATCTTCTTCGTTATCTCCATACTCTACAAGAGATCTTGGATCACCTAGTTCCTTCTTCATAGACCAAAAGGGAGTAATTTTTTATCATGACCAATTTTTACTTGTAACTTCCTTCTCTAGAGAATCTAGAATTTTTACTCTACTAGATAGTTTATCACTTTTTTCATAAAAAAATCTTGTACCTCTTGATTGTCTTTTGATGCAATGCCATAATTTCTGATAACAATTGTTCAAAACAAATACCATTCTCAGCAACACTTTTCTCCATTGCAATTTTGACCTCATCACAAGAATCCTTGTTTCTCAATTTTTCAAGCAAGGGTTTACTTTGATGTTGATCTCTACTTGCAACATTCTTATTGATCACAATCATTGATTTAATGGTGTCACATGGATCATACTACCAGTGACAAATAACATCAAAATTAAAAAAATTCAAAAGATTATGTGCCACACTAAATTCTTTTCTCTCGAATTTGAACCCTCCACATGAAAAAGGTAAAGAAGGAAATAAGGTATTCTTTTGCTGACCAAAAAAATGTAGTTCATCAGTACTCTACATCTGCCTTACATATTCCAAAGAAAAAACCATTTATGTCACATGTATTGGAAGTTTGTATGGATGTACTCCCAATCCATAAAATATTAGCATAGTATATTCTTCCATTAAGTACCAATCAGCGAATTGTATTTCTTTTTCTAGTTGCATGCAGTTTCTACATGACATAGGCAATCCAGGCATTGGAGTATTTATAATTGCTTTATGTAATGGAGCATAAAAGTAGTCTAAAAAATGACTATAGTTCCTTCAAGAATAATGCATCCTTTATCATAGTTTTCCATTCATATACTAGAGCCATTTTCTTTTCCTCAACATTACTATAGGGCTCAATCTGAAGCTTGTTGGTCTGAAACATTCCTCTAAATTTGAAAAGAAAAAGATAGCATAAGTAGGTTGTGAACCTAAATTTCTTGGTGGAACGTCCTTTAATCATTAAAAATTGTTTATGAATGGATTCTAAAATGTTCCCAATAAAATTATATTTGACATGCTAAACACCATAATGGATATTATATACCATTTCAAGGAGGCTTGCACCCACTTCCAAATTTCTATCCAGTTTGAGGAAAAATGATAGCATGGAAATAGTATCCTAAACCCATGGTTTAAAAATATCCAAACCATAAGGAGGCTTATGATAAACTTTCAATTTGTTTCTATCAAGAACTATTTTATTTAAGAAAGATTTTTTCTCCATTTTAGCCACTACTTCATAATCACTAGCAAGATTTTCTAGGTCAATGTGGACTTTTCCAAATTCTTCAATTGTAAAACCTAACAATTTTCCAAGTTCTTTTGCATTAATGGATGACAATTCCTTTTTCTAGCTTTAATAACAATTTCTCTTCTGTTATCATCATAATTTTGGGCACAAACCATGATAAATTATAGGAAAGGGAAAACCTCATGTAACATCATGCACCCTAATCTAGTTACCCATAGTGCACTGAAACTATTAACTTGAATTTTCTTTGCAACTTTATTTTGAGATGAAAATATAAGTTCTAAGGTATTCCTACCATAGGTTTTAGGATCATAAATATCATGGTAGTCATTAGTGAAACCTAGGGTTTTAAGCAATTTTGCATAATGTATTTTTTTATCTGACATTTCTCTAGTGGTACTACTGGTAGACATGCTTATAAAATGTCAAACTATGAATTCCCTATTAGTCCTCATTGTTTCTTAATCCTTAAGTCTCTTAACTCTAAACCCAAACTTCAAAGTTTGACAAAATAAGATTGTAAGAAATGTCAAATGATGAAATGTAGCTATAGGAATTCTTTCACTTACCCAGATTTTGATTCTTGAAAATATTAATGCTGACAATCGTGGAAACTGGGTTACTAGAATGGCTTTGTTGGAAATGGAACTATGGAAGCCAGAATAGGGTGGTGCACTGCAATGAGCAAATTGAAGACTAAAATCTCCCCATGTGTTGACCCTCTCACTTAAATAAAATCACTTAGTAATAGAAAGTTCATTTTTTTTAACATCAAAGTGAAATTAACTAAAACATCTATGTATTGCTTTTGGACTACACAATTAGTACATGGTTGACAACATTTAAAAAAATCCATTTAGTCCTGCATTGAAAAAAAATTCTAAACCATTGATCTTTGTAAATATAATGGTTATAGGGTGATTCTGGAGGTTTAAATTTGCAACCCTAGTGCTCCATGTATTTCATTCTAGAATGCAGCTACAACCATACATGAAATGTTCATTGAAGAGTTGAGTAATTTATGATATAAATAATAAACATGTGTTTTAAAGTTGTTTTAATCTTTAATGTGCTAGGATTGACATCAATGCCTTAATAAAATGAATTACAATGTCACATTATTACATAGTACAAATACAAATGTAAGCGCAACCACCAAGCTTCTACTAGACCAATGGTGAAAAAGTAAATGTAATATATGTTTCTCTGAAAATAAATGGGACTTGCCAGATGAACCATGCACTTTGAAAATAAATGCATGGGACTAGTCGAGTCAACCATGGGTTGTGAAAATAAATGCATGGGGAGTTGGGGGCCAATCAAACTAGGGAAAGGGGAGCTATGAAGATATAAAATTTACTTATCCCCTTTGAAAATCAGAGTCATGCAGAAGATGAGGGGTTGTAAAATTGCTTCCATCTTCTACTTGCAACTTTTATGCACTGGAAGGGAACTTATCTCCATCAGAGCTCGTCATCCTAGCTGAAAGCTTGTCTAAGAAGTCAGGTGAGCCAAATGAACTTCTTTCCAATTACACCCATTCTAAAATTGAAGGAAATTGGTCTTTTACTCTATAACTACATAACTGGAGGTAGGAGAATTTAGAGTATCCATAATAATACCACATCATCCTCTTCCTGAATCCTTATTAACCCTACAAAATGAAAACCCTTATGACAATTCAAACATTGCACTCAATAGTATAGCCTTTAGCCTTCAAAAAATGATTTCAGTTATGCTCACTATCCTTATTTATGGGCCTATAGTGCCACTACCAGCCTGGTCCCTATGTACACCTCACACGTGTCACCTGTGAGGTTTGATATAGTCATAAATGTGATTCATGCAAACCAAAAAACCAACTTAATTGATTTTTGTAACTTAAGCCTTACATTTACAATTTAAATGTTTAATTTGATTGACGTTTAGACTCTGACAACCTAGATACATGCAAAATGTACCTCAAGCTGACAAGCTGCCAATTGTCAAAATTGTCATTGCCACTCAAACAATATGAAATCATTACAAATATTGTTTCACTAGATCACTAGATTACTGACATCATCATCTACAATTTTATAGTACATCATGCAGTTTTCAATATAAAGCTATCCAATCAATCGCTCTGGATGTTCATATGGAATTAATCTGTGTCTCCATTGA
>VDFB02357224.1:0-28010 GCA_007258455.2 Sequoia sempervirens | reverse complement strand
CCTCTTTCACTTTTGACGGAAAACCAGGGTCAGAAATAGATTGTGAAGAATTCTCTGCACCTTTTGGCACTTCGTTTTCTTTACCATATCTTTCTTTTTCACTCAGCAAGCTCAAAGTGTTCCGTTGCCTGTATATACGCAAGCTACAGGTCTTGAGGGATTGGAAAATCACAAGGGTATCCTATCATCTGTACCTTGCAATGCACTACCATGTATTGTTGTTGTGTCTTGAGACTCTTTGAGTTAGTTTGTATGTTTTAGATTATAGTGAACATGATCTTTCCATGGTCCATGTAAATGACTAGTGTTCTTTTGGAACTGTAGCTCATTTGTTTTGTAGTTCTCATGCAACATATCTGTATATAGACCTCCAAGTGTTGCAATTCAGTTAGTTTTTCTCTGGCCATGGTTTGTAAATAATGATTGGCAGCTCAGGGTTTTATTTTTTTTGTTTTAGTTCAGTAGCTTAGTAAGGTTCTGTTTAACTTAGAATTTACTTTTTACATTATACTTCAGTTTGCTTTGTTCATCTTCTTTTCAGCTCCCAGCCTTCTGTTTTTTTTTGTCTTTCTTAAGATTTGCAGATTTTGGGCATTGCTATCCAATAGCTTTGGGTAAACATTTGCTTATAATACTTATATCTCTAGTTGTGTTATATTTTTAGCTTTTATGAGCCTTTTCTTGCCCTAGTTTGCCGCTTGTTCTTAGCATTCCATTTTGTCCAAAGATGATATAGGGAGGTTTTGCCATTGCTTTTGTGTAGCAATCGCCTTATACACTTTTGAAATCATGATATTTAGATATTCCTTTGTGTTTGCTCATTGAAGTTTAATTGCACACAAATTGTTTAATTAAATATTAGGGAAGTCTGGACATGTGTACCCAACATTTTTTGGGGTATCCTCGTTTCTAGGACATTTCAAGGACGAGGAGATGCCAAAGGCATCCCTAGGTTGTCTCGAAATTGGAAAAAAATATAGAGGACGTCCTAGAAAATTGAAGGGGATGACCTACTATCCCTAGGACAAGGAGGGATGTTCGACTGATTGTCCCCATAAAAAAATAAATTCTTTAAAAAAAACTCCAATGCTTTAAAAGTGTGACAAAATTGTGAAAATGGTGTGACCCATGAAGGTTTGTGTGGTTTCAAAAGTCTTAATTTGGGCTTCGTGGCAAATGTGTCAAGGCCATTGCCCTTGAACCCTACGAGGGATGTTACCCCTCAATCTTGTTGGAGGTGTTGCCCCAAAACCCCCACAAGGGGTGCTACCCCACGACTTTGCTAGGGGTGTTGTCCCCAGACTCCCATGAGGAGTGCTGCTCCTCAACCCCATTGGGTTTCCACTTCTAGCCTCCATTAGTTATTGGGATCTCTTGTCACATAAAAAACTTGATTACAATGAGGGGGTCTAGGATTGAAGACCAAAACTAACAATTTAGGCTGCAATTATCTTTATGACTATCATAATATCAATTATCAATTATGAAGTATCATATTATCAAAGATTCAAATGTCATTATCAATTATAAAATATAATATTATATGATAAATCAATTGTATTTGTAATTCTATATTTAAAAAAAAAAATTGAACACATTATATATATTACAGTTGTACCTAGAATATTGTACCTAAGGAAAAAAGAATTGTCATACTAACATACCAGAACCCCATACCTATACCCGCCCCCCTACTAAAACTAACAACTTAGGTCCAAATATATTCAAAAGAGAGGAAAAATAAAGTTAAACTTGCAACCTTTGGGCATTTTGTTGTAACTTGTAAACTATTTTTTAATATCACATGCATATTGACAATTAATTATGAAAGCAATTAAGTTTTGACATTTTCTAATTTATTCAACTTTTATATGAACTTTCAATTCAACACAAATTTAATGTAATAAGGATCTATAATGTATATGATGAATGCTTTATCAATACATTTATTATATGCATATTTAAAAATTCGCTATATATTTTAATTTTAATTTTAATTTTTCTTTTTTTTATATAGTCATCCCTTGCCATCCTAGAAATGGCCTAGAAAAAGCCATCCCCGAAACTCCCCCCACCCTCCCTCCGTCTTCCCATCCACTGTCGTCCCAATACCTAAAACTTGGGATAACATAGTTAAATACTTATCTATCCTGCATTCGTTATGTATGGGTGTTGTTCTTATCTTATTTTTTAATGTTTTAATTTAGCAGTGATCTTGTTTTCTCATATTCATTGTTTCCTATTTCCTTCTCATTGTTGTTCCACATCTATTTATGTATCCATTGCGTTGTTGTTTATACCCACAAGTCTACTTATCTTGATTTCATTATTCCTTTCTTTGGTCAAAATCTTTGTCCTTATATGATTCCCACTCAAATACAGTGCATTTGTCTTTCCAACCATATTATCTTTTCTTTTTTTCTAATTTCTTTTATGGATTTTACATCTTTCACAACATTTTAGGAACACCTTGATAATTCTTACAACTTTCAAAATACTCGTCCAATCTTGATTTTTAAAAATTTCTTTCTCTTTTGTTCTTCTGTAAGGACTTATTTTTTATGTTGTTGCACATTCAACTTGGTTTAGTTATTGTATAGTGTGTGTTTGTGTTTTTTGGAGGTCATAATTGCTTTTGCATTGACGCAACCTCTCTAGTTTTGACAACTTTTAAGTCTATGATGTTTCTTGTTCCACTTCATTTTAGTCCTTTTCATCATATTTTCATCAATCTTAACATCATTTCATTCTTCTCTTGAATATTCTTACATCTCTCTTTATTTTTTCCTTTTGGGATTGACTTTGAGGTCTCTTGAAGTGTTCTTGTTGCATGGTTGTTTTGATTAGTTCCCAACTCAACTTCTTGCACATACAAGTTATTGCATATACCTTAAGTTCGTTGGGGCTTGTTTAGGCCATCATCTTTTTTCTCAAGTATTCTCATTTTTTTATTTTTCTTTTATGAGATTAGTTTTGAGGTTTGTTGAAGTATTGTTATTTCATTGTTTGTTGTTTTTATTAGATTCCTTGCTTTCTTTCTTGCATGAACTAGTTATTGCGTGAAACATAGAAAAAGGATAACCTAAGTTTTAATGCAAAGAACTTATAATCAATTGTGTGCCTTTTTCTTGGGTTTCATTAAGACAAAGATAAACAAGGTGTATAGATTGACTTTCAACCATGAAGGTGAGCTAATTAGACCTATGGCTGCATCTTATTGAGTCTTAGGATGGATTGGAATGATTTTTCCTTGATTAACCTAATTAGACTATGTTCCCTAATATGAAAAATGCAAGATCCCAACAATGTACATATTGAAACAACAGTTTGCAAGCATATCTGGGAAGGGCAAGGGACTATGTACCTGTCCAGAAAAATTGATTTCAACCATTGTAGGACATAGATGCCCTAGGGCGTATGGATCCTTGTAGGGTTGTCCTACTCAATGTTTGTAGTCCTTTGATGTTAGATCTGAGGTCTATGTTTCTGTTTGTAGAGTTGTTAGAACATTGTCAAATAATTCTATAGGTGAGTTTTTGTGAGTTGACAAGATGTAGGACTTCAAATGCAAATCTAAAACCTGCACATTCACAAAGAGAAGACATGTGCCATTTAGGGGCTTGCCTTAGTCAAACTTCATGTTAGTGTTTCCACTTCCACAATGACAATGTCAATGATAAAATAGGTAAATGATAGGAAGAAATGATGAATCAACAAAGTGTTGCAACTCACCACCCTTCAATGGCTTCCTTGAAGGACTAAAGTCATACACATCACCTCAAGGTCTTGGATCTTGCTTGCTTGATTGTTTGGAGACCTACAACAAGGGTTAACTTTCATAAACAATGATAACATAAACACACATGAACTCACATAAGATTTGACATGATGCTTAGATCTTGAATTATTGCAATAAATCACTAAAATGCTGCTCTTGACTTGCTTGATAGTGCTCTTGACAATAATTTCTCCTTTTAGTTTCAAATGGTGAAAAGACTAGGTATTTATAAACATTTCTCTAGTTTATCAAAAAAAAAATCCTGATAGCCAACATTTGCAAGTTGAATTTCAAATGTTAAAATGTTGACATCAACATATTCAAAATTGGTCCCCGACAAAATAGGGGGACCCATACGCTTGGCCCTATTTTCCAGGACATTAAGTGTCAGGGGTAGAATATCAATTGAATGCATTTGTTCAAAACTTTCCATTTCTTGGAAATGGTACAAATGGGCCCCAAAATGCATAATTTAAAAAATTAGGTGTTCAATTAAGTCCAATAAATTAAGGGGGACAAAACATAGAGTGAAATTGTCAAGGGTGACAATTTACGATGGTACATTTAGCCCCCACTTTAATGAGAGTATGAACTTACGCTTAGACTCACACTAAAGTAGAAAAATATGGCAAGAGGGTCTGATTATCCAATTGTTGAATAGATAGGATGACTAAGGATCTAGGGGGAGCACACAAGCCTCCAAGATCCAAGATCCCATGGCAAACCAACATAAGCACAAACGAACACATGCATGTATGATATGCATCAAGACAACATGCACAAACATACATGACGAAAACACAAAGCATACATGATGAAAACACACAACATAACATAACATATAGATGGCAACAAAGTGAACATAAGCATGATGCAAACACAATGTAAACACGAAGACACACACAAAAGACAACAAAACACAAGGTTAGTACTAAAGGAATTCGAGTTGGTAAGGCAAAAAGACTTCGGTCTTAATTTTTCTCAAATACCAAACGTCATCCATCGAATAAAGAAATGCTCCCACGAGGATTAGCAATTTGTAGTATGCACATCACTCATGAGCCACATAGATCTACTAGCTAGCAAGTTGTGTTATGTTAGGTGTCCATGCAATATGATGGGTTCCATAAGGCTAGCAAGTTGTGTGATGCTAAACACTTATGAAACACATGGCTCCATTGGCAAGCAAGATGTGTTATGCTAGGTGGCCATGTTAAAAAAGGGTGCTCAAGTTCATGACCCAACAAGCTCCATTATATTGAACCCATGAACTATCTTACAAAATATTGCTTCAAGAAGTGCATAAAACTCACCTCAGAGGGTGCATAAAGTTTAATGTCACGAGGGACAAACAAAACTCACCTCAAGGGGTGCATAAAATCACCTAAGGAGGCGCATAAACATTGACAAGATAAGGTCAAAACCTCAAGGGGTGTTATAACAACACCACCACAAAAGGTGATTTACAAAAATAAAAAAAGGAGCTTTGCTTAATACATGAAAGGTCACACCTTCGGGAATATCAAACATGACATCACCACCAAGAAAGTAGTCGTGGAATAGAAGAATCACACCTTAGGGAATACTAGTCATAGCATTACCACTAAGGGGAACATCATATGCCAAGAAAGGTCATACTCTTAAGGGATATCAAGCCTAATATCACCACCGAAGAGACACTTATATAGATCAAGAAGGGGCCACACTTTGATTGGCAAGGTTACACTTCCTAGGAGATGTATGCTATCATTACTAAGAAGGGGCTATTTCTTATGCAAACAATGAGCAGGGGACTATATGCCCCCCTTAAAATGTTAGTGTACTTGCTACACTAATGTTTTAAGGAGATAGAAAGGGATCCCTTGCTAGAAGGAATGCACCTAACATAAGGCTACCTAACCCCTTGCCCCCCAAGTGTAAGGACAAAGATGATCCCAAGATGGATGATGCACGCTACTCCTTGCAAAATGAAATATGATTGCATAAAGCCTTGTTTTATACCCCCTGTATGGTAGTGAGTATTGTGTGATACTACAACTACCACATGACAAGGAGCAACAAGTGATACTATTTGTCATGATTAAGTGAAGGTCTTTTTGATGTTTTCGTTATTTTTGAAGGACAATAGCCAAGACCTCATATTTTTTCCTACATGTTGGGCTCTATGGGGACACAGATTCCTTGTTCTTTACATCACATCCTTTTCCATTATGGCCAAGTTGTTTTAAAAGTTCATAACCTCTTCCATAAATGGCTTCCATTTCTTTCAAATAAGGTGGTGTTTCATAATCACTTTCATCATATGTGGATTTGTAATTTGTGTTTTCCTCTTTGCTAGAAGTTGTAGATTCAGATGCTTTTGATGATTTAGTGAGAGATTGTGTTGATATCATTGTGACTGCTTTTTCTTTTCCTAATTTTGATTGTGTAATCTTGTATTCCCCCAGGAATGTAGGTGTGAAATCTAATGATCCCCATTCATCATCGAACAACTTTTTCATGGATGAAAGACACTCATGTCTGTCTTTAATTTGTAAGGGTTCTACTTTTGTAGTTGGTGCCAATGTTCATAAAAGGGCTCTCTATTCATGTTTCAGTTTGTAAATAATTTTTCAAATTTAGGATTGGATTTTATCATGTAAACCTTATTATTGTAAGTGTATTTCATTAGACGATGAAGCATTGAAGACACTTCTTTCATTTCATGAATTCATGTTCTAACCAAGAGAATATTGTATGAGGGGCATGACATGTATAGGAGTTTGCAATACAACTTTATCAACTTTTATAGGTAACGTTATCACACAAAGTGGTTATTTTCCCACATTATCAAAACCATGGATGAAGAAATCAACTGGTTGAATTTCAGTCTTATTTTCTCCAATTCTATCTAAAAGGTTCACATTGCAAACATTAAGCCCCAAACCATTGTCAATAAGGGTACGTCTAATCCCAACCTTGTTAATAACAGTCATTACCATCAAAGCATCATTTTGTTTTTGTGTTTATGTTGCCACAGAAGTGTGCACCTTTGCTAAGATGATGAATCACTCAGCCACCTCATGAAACATGGGATGATCTGCCTGAGTGTGGGCTTAGATGACCTCGGGACCAACTTCCAGAGAGGGTTAATTCTCTTGGGACTTCACCTAATCTAACCTATGCTACTGCTGTTTATAGAGAAAACAGAGAAAGAAAAAATATAATAAAACCTAAACTCTAATAAGGTGATGCACCAAAATGATTTCAAACCTATACTACAGTTTGGACTCACAATATGATCAAACAAAAACAATTTGTTTCATGCACAACTTAGGTTTCTACATACTTATACATAAGTGCTTTATAAGAAGGTTGGAATTCAACAACCTTAGAAAGGAAAACAAATATTTCACAATAAAAGGATTGTTTGAGTCATTACACAACTTATAACCTGCATAGGATATGTATACTTCTATATGAAGGTACTAGAGAATGAGACATGAAATTCAAGGACTAAGTAGAATATCACAAAAACCATATCCATCATTCGTTGTTGCACACAAGATATAGATTAAAGAAGGCACAATATTTGTATTTCATTGATAAAAGGTGTTAAATATTGATGTACACAAGTTTGAAAGTTGAGGTTCAAAGCTGCTCCAGCTTCAAAGAACTTTGAGAAAAGTACAATACATGCCAAGAGAGAAAATAACTCTCGAAAAACTGCCTTTAGGCTAGCCTTTATGCTGTTCAATTAGCTGCCACATAATAGGAACATATGCTTGAGATATGAAAGACATGTGCTTGCTTTTAGTTGGTTGGGTCAAACTCCTTGGTCGTCCAAAATTGATATCCCTACTATGCATCCCCCTAAAGTGCTCCAAAAAGGTGTTTGAATGAAGAAAACTTCATACCTTGACCTTGTCCATCAACTAAGACTCCTTAAATAGCCCCTAGATGCCCTCCATTGCCTTAAAATGGGTCAAACTACCTGCTATATCTTCTCAACTGTTGTCCACTCCCCCAACTGTCATAATTTCCCATAACAAGTTTAAAGGGCATGTGTGAGAGATGTTTGAAATAGTCAACAATTCTAGGAGGTGTAGGAGAATTTCAGGGACAAATCTTAACACTGGTTTGATTTTATTAAGGCTTCTTCTATCTCGTGTTTCATATCTTTAACTTTTTTTCAAAGTCTCATATCCATACCTTCTTGGCTGCTAAACCCTACTACTATCATGATATGCTTGGTGTTGCTTGACCTACTTCAATGGTTTTCTCCCTTCAAGATAACTTTGCACAGACATTGTGCTCTCCAAAATCTTGCTTTTTCCTCTATTGTCTTCACCCTTTCTACAGAACCTTGTGCCTTTTCCTGAATATTCCATGACACATACAAGTATCCAAACTTGGACAGTGATCTTAAGGTTAAAACGGTACCATTACTATGCCATTGTATGTTTTCTTTATCTAGATTCAATGATTGTATTTGTAGCTACTCATTCATTTTATCTGTCCTTGATACAAGTAGCATTAGGAAGTCTCCTATCTCTATAGACTGCCCTTGTATAGTGGCCTGCCATCTTATTTATTCAACTATCTTTGATCATTTATGTATAACTGCCCGCTGTACATCATGCATTGTAGACTATCTTCTATGCATTACCAAACTGTCCTTGCTTATGATTGTATAGTCATCTACCACCCTTTCACATTATGATTGTCCTCTTACATTATGACTATCCTCTTACCACCACTTTGGACTGTCACTTGCTGTCAAGTGTGAAGGCCCGGTAACTTAGTGAGACTACTATCTCTACCATGCTCCTAATGATGATTTTCAAGCATTAAAATAATAGCTTAATGTATGATGAAGTCAGTCTTGAAAAATTGAATGATTATCCTTTTCAACATGATTGTAACAAAACCACCTCCTCTAGCAATATTGAAAGTACCAAAGAATTCTTCTCTTTAACTGTTGTCAGCCATGCACACCTTGTCCCTTGAAACATATTTTTAACCTTCTTGACTATCATGATATATTACTCTAGATATCACTGTCCTTTGTCACAGTAGTTTTCTCAATTTATCACCTTGCTCAAGGTCTCTGTGCCATTTGAGAGTATAGGTATGGAAATCTAGGCAGTAAAGCAAAAACCTTTGAACTTCCTGCTTTAGGACCTTTCAACTAGTACCTATACTGCAATTTGTGGCTTCTGAAACCAAGGAGAAAGGAGAGATCTTTTCTCATTCCAACTACATTTGGAAACTTGAGATTCTTCATTGTAACTCCCTTGAGAACTCTATGGTAAGGTCTCTGGATCAACTGATTCCTGAGGCTCCATTCATCAGACTTGCCACACAACAGATCATCATTTGTAGTTATCATCTTTAATATTTTCAAGATATTCCAGTGCAGCTATCTCTCAACTTGAGGTGTTTAACAACAAAAATGTTAGGAGAAAGACATTTTTCATCAGTCATTAGCTTTTCAAAAGATTCTTTGGCAGAGGCAGGTATAAGGTTAACCTTATTTTTCACACATTCCCTTGTGAAATCGTTATGTATTGATAAGTAGGAGGTATTTTCCACATCATATCAAATTGTGATATCGCTATCAGGATTCAACCGTGTTTTTTATGAGTCAAACTCATTGACCCATATTTCATGAGTAGTGGTTCACAAGAACCCATTTCTCATGATAATGAATGGTCCACTTAGCACTCATTGCATCTAGGTGATGCTCATAGAGGTGAAGCACTAGGCCTTCCCGAGAGGTAACCCATCCCAATACTGCTCCAACTCAAGCACGCTTAACCACAAAGTTTTCCCCAAGGTTAAACCCACTTAGTTTGCAACCCCATTTGCAAAACCTTCAACAAGTGTTGTGCCTTATAAACCATTCATTATAGAGTCCTAGCTTTGCTATCTGTCAGTCTTCTATCTAAGAAAATAAAGTTGCAATTGGCCTGTTTGGATTCTTCAAGCCAACTATTGCATGGATAATGGCTCTATTGATAGCTTTGACGGCTTCATCTTACCCAATGACACATTGATGGAGTGTATCTTCCATCTTCAAGAGTTTTTTTGACTCATCAGATGATACCTTTTCAACTGGAATATATGTCCATAAGGATACAATTTATTGAATATCTACCTCAGTTACAACTACACCTCCATCTCTTGCTTCACGCTCAGCCTTCATTTTCTCTTTCCCCTTTCGGGGCTCATCATCCTCCAAGATCCCCGAATTCTTCGAAAATCTATCTCGTGCAGAAGCTCTAGTGGCAACAACATCAAATTCATCAGCTTCTGAATAACTCCACTCTATTTCAGACTTCCTTGCGGTGGCAGTTTGTTCACTAGCATCGATATCAACCTGCTTTGTTCCTTATCTTCCACGACTGAACTTTCCTTATCTTCCATGACTGAACTTTGCGTTGAGATTATTATGATTTTTTTTATTCTTCTCTTTGTGTGATTTCCAACATCAACAGACTTCGATCTTCTTTCAGCAGAAAATGATCTTCTGGTATGACAGTCATTACAACTATAGGCTGACACATATCAACAGAGATTGCTTCTGGAAGAAGCTTTCCAGCTGCAAGAACATTCTCATGACAAGATAAAACACTTTCCCGTACTACATACATCCCATTTCTCTGCTCAAAGTAACCACAGGTATTCCTCACCCACCGTGAGCAGAGACATTTGTGATAGAAAATGGAACCCTTGGTAGAAACCATAGTAAAAATTTCACTACAGATCACAAACCTATTGAAATATCTAGTATGTATAAAATGATAGGTATCTTGTCTTCAGTTAGTTGTCACCGTATAGCAGATCTCTCATCAAAAGGAGTAGAAGCAATACCAGAGGGTGGGACCTGTCTTGAAAAATGACTAGGCTTAACAAGAACTCTATCCCTTCCTTCAACAAGTTGATTCACAACAACATCTAGCCAGCCTGCAACTGACCATTTTTCAGTGAGTCGTAACCTTTTCATTGCTCTGCCTATCGTGTGGACATCACTTGCATATTGTGTTCCTGACGTTGTTGATGTGCCATCTGCTTCAATAGAACCTGAGGTAAAAGTTGTTATGGCAATGAAACCTGAGAGAGTAACTGAAGCTGAGAGAGTAAAAGGTGTTGTTGTTGTTAGTGGTAATATAAATTCAGAGTATGTGGATCTTGTGAAAGGCCAGAAGGCAGAAGTTGCTCCCGAGGCACTGGACTGTCCTTTTCCATGACTGTCTCAACCTTCTTCATTTCTCATTCTTATGATCACCATGAAACCAAGGCCTCAGTCATCTTGCACATTCCATTACCTTTTCACTGTGCTCTGTCTTTCTGTTCATGATCTTTGGTGCAAACTTGAGGATGAAAACCAATTTGAGCCTCTTTGATTAGCTTTTGGTTAGACCTAGAACTTCTTCTTGCTTTCCACGTGCATGGTCCATTATTGAAGAGAAGTAATGAATCTTATCAACCTTCTAACCATTTCCATGACCTTCAAGGGTTCCATGTTGTTCTATAAATGTATTTACTACCATTATAGCCTTCTCAAGCTGTGGAGATAAACAAACATAACAGGAAACCTAAAAGTCAACCTAGTCACATAAAACTTGAACTTCTCATTGAAAAGGCTTTCCCTCCAAAGTAAGCAACGTGTCTTTGACCTTTCCAAGGCCTCCTAGAGAAATCACAATCTAAGACTCTTTTTAACACAAGGAACTTTTTTTATTTTCCTTCATAATATTTTAGCATTCCAAAGAACTTAAAGAACTACTTGGTATTCCAAAGAACTTAAGAACTACTTGGTGTAACTATTTTGATCATTAGTCAAAATAGGTTAATAGTTTCCAAGGAAGGTAATTAACTTTGATGAAAGGCAATGTCCAAATTAGCTCAATTCATACTCTCAAGCAAAGATGCCACATCATTTGGTTGTGCACTAGGAGTGACAACAACTTTCCGCAAACCATTTTGAATCATGCCATGATAAACAAGTGATGTTTAAATCAAATCACACGAGGAGATTGGAGGAGTGTTACGAGGTTGCTCAACAAGATCAAATTCTCTACCACTATGTTGTTGGATATTAGGTGTAGGAGGGAGGTATGGTTGAGGAAATGGAATGGATGTTGGTGTTTGTTTTGGTTGCTTATTATTCCTAGTATTATGTGTGAGCAACAGTGTGATAACTTGGTTGCTACGACACATGGTTACTAGTAAGTTATTTTTCAAAGCTTAGGATATAGCCATGAGGTTTAGGAGGTCCTATAATGAGAGGTGCCTTAGGAGGTCCAAAAGGAGTTTTAGGAGGTCCAATAATCAAAGGAGATATAATAGCCAATTGTGTGTTCATAACCTCGATGGATTTGACTTCTTTTGATGATCTTCTTGAAACATCGAGAAATAGGAATGAGAGTGTGTGAGAGGGTCTCAATGATGGAATGATCTAAAGGTTTAAACACACTCACACTTTCCCTAATTTCATTAAAAAAAGAGATCTCCAAAGGGTAGGGTTGACTTTCAACCTTGAGGTGAGCCAACCCTATTAGGAGATCTATTATTTTCTTATGACAAAAGTGACTAATTGTCACTTTTGGGAGATGAATTAAAATGCATTAACAAATTAAATTGTATGGCCTAACACTTGAAATGTAGAATATTATAATAATAGAAACAAAAATTGATACTTTGCAGGTAGATTTGAGAAGGGAAGAATGGTGTGCATTTGGTATAAAAAGTGGGTTTTGAGCTCTATAACAGGACTGGTTTGCCCTAGGGTGAATGGGTCCTAGTGTAGGTGTTTTGTAGTCCTCATATCTTAGATCTAAACTTTTGAACTCTTTAGGTTTGACTGTCGGAAAGCCAAAAATAAAATCTATAGGTGAGTTTTCGTGTCTTGACAACAATGATGACAACTTTGCAAAATTGCTCCTTTGATCAATCTTCAATCCTTCTCCACTTGTAAATTTGCACATACAAAGAGAGAAGAAAAATGTTTATTTTTGGGTGAATGGGGGTTTGCCTTAGTCAAACCCCATGTTGGTAATTAAACCTTGATTATGACAAATGGAAGGAATTGATGAATGAACAAAGCTTTTTCACAACTCACCAAACCCTTCATGGACCCTTAGAGGACTAAAGTCTAACACATTTATCTAAGGATTGGATCTTGCATGAATTGGATTGATTCATTTGATGCTTGAATGCTTAAAACCTACATCACAATGTTAGCTCCAAAACATGACATTAATATGCATAAATTTTGACATGATGATATGATCTTGATCACTATAGTAGATGATTGATAAATTTTCTCTTCAATGCTCTTGACAATAATATTTTCTCTCATGAATTGATCCTTAATGTTGCTTAGATTTGAATTGATAAAAGGACTATGTATTTATTAAGGTGCCAAACAAAATGGTCATAGGTTTCACAAGGCTAGCAAGCTGCATTATACTAGACACTTATGAAATAAAGGCACCACTGACAAGCAAGTTATGTTAAATGCTTGGTGGCTAGGAATTAGTTTAGGGTAGTTAATGGGGTTTTTCTTAGTTCATGAAAGGTCTCACTTTAGGCAACATCACACTTGATATCACCACCAAGAGAGGATTGGCTGAGGGATAAAAGATCCACATCTTAGGGAACACAAGCCATAGCAATACCACCAAGAGGAATTCCATATGGAAAGAAAGGTCACACTCTTGAAGGACATCAAACCCAATGTCACCACCAAGAAGACACATCACATGAAATAAGAATACCACACTTTGAATAAGGTCATTTTATTATGCAAGCAATGAGTGGGAGGCTTAATGCCCCCCACATTAAAGAAATTGCTAAACACCATGTTGCGAGCAATTACTTTAAAGTAGAAGATGATAAATTCCAATATATGAGAACTTATTTGGAAAGCCCTATGTCAAACATATGTTTCCAAATGAAGTTGTGTCATGGAAAGGAGGTTGTCCCCCATATGTAATCCTAAGATAACACATAAGGAATCTACATATTTGGAGTCAATGTATGTCTTTTCTACAATGTTATAATAGAGCTTGGAATTGTCATCATTCCCCAAATACTCGTAGAACAACAAACACAAATGATAAATGACACACAAAGAGTTAAAAAATAGGAGAATATTTTGTGTCAACATGGAAGAGACCTAAATATCTCAACGCCTTGCATTGTCCCCAAAAGGAAAACACAAGACAAATGAAAAGACAATGTTTATGACAGATAGAAGAATGTAGATACAAATAGAAGAATGTCACAACATATTTCACTTTCTTTGTATCCTTACACCAACAAAGTGACAAGGGTCATCCAAAGTAGGCTCACAAACATAAAGAAACACCAAGCAAAATGATACGTGTGATCATATTACGTACACGCAATCACACAAAGAATATAGAAAGAACAAAGCTAGTATGACACATGTGATCCAACCTAAAGCAAGTCGTCTACATCCAAATTTTGTTCATCATATACCGAAGGTAGATAACTAGCCAAAGGGGTAAAAACGAGTGCCATACTAGGACAATCACCAGGTTCAACATGTGGTGAGTCACTCTTGTTAGGAGGATCATCACATTTATTGTCATCTAAGCTCATGGAAGAGGAAAACAACAAATTCATCTCATTATGTACTTCCTCATCAATCTTAACAATCTCATCATCATCGAAATTAATCATAGCAGGAGGTTTATTGAAAATGTCCATAGAGGTTTCATGTTTTTATTGTGTAGATATAGAGGTTTCATGTTGTGGCGAAGGTGGGGAATCATCATGCTTTGTTTGAGTTAGTTTTTTTTTTTATCTTGGTTTGTTGATTTATTCTTTCCTTCTAACTGACGAGTAGTAGCACGATGTCTATGCCTACACTCTTTAACATTTAGGTTTCTTCTTGCACGGTTTTCAAGTTGTGATAGTGTAGGAGCAGGTTTATCAACTATTGGTTTCTTTTCTTCACGTAAGGGAGGACATGAAGAAAGCTGTATCACGCCTAAAAATGGTCATGATTAAGCTTGTTAATTCTCCTAAGGTCATCTACATATAAATAAATTTAATTATTTATTTATATTGTTCATTTTCTAATTCTTCTACATTAATTAAATATGAATTATTTAATTAATTCTCCTAAGGTCATCTACATATAAATAAATTTAATTATTTATTTATATTGTTCATTTTCTAATTCTTCTACATTAATTAAATATGAATTATTTAATTAATTCTCCTAAAGTCATCTACATATAAATAAATTTAATTATTTATTTATATCGTTCATTTTCTAATTCTTCTACCTTAATTAAATAAATAATTTTATTTAATTATTGGCATTTCCCACATTCCTCTTAATTAAATTAAATAAATACGATTATTTAGTTTAATTATCATCTTATTCTAAAGTTTGAATATTTGAATATTCAAATAATGGAATATTCTCTTCATCCCATAATTAAATTAAATATTAATTATTTAATTTAATATTTTTCCTCACATTCTAAATTCATTTCTAAAACATAATTAAATATGATTTATTTAATTATGCGAGTTTCTAAATCCATCTTCACATATGATTAAATATGATTTATTTAATTATGCAAGTTTCTATTTCCATCTTCACTCCTAAATTAAATAAATTTAATTTATTTAATTCTAACTCATTCTAAACTCACCCTTCCAAATTCTAACTCACTCTTCGAAATGGAAATTTCCCTTCGAAACTCAATGACGAAAAATTGAAAGAAAAGGGAAACCTTCCATCTCCCTCTCCACTTTCAAAATGCCACCTTCTGTTCGAAAAAGCTTAATTCGGAGCCGTCGGTCGAATCAGCCATCGGATCCATTTGAAAACTCTATAAATTCCGGTTGCAAATCCAGCGGTTTACCTACACCTACACATACCTACCACGAAGATTCACATAATCACCTATGCATTCACATCATTTAGCATCACAGCCAATCTTCTCATCTTAGCATAGCTTTGCATTTAGCATATTTTCATTTTAAATCTCATTCTTTAGCTGTCCTTTTGTTGAGCTTGATCTGTTGATCTGAGAGCCATTTGGAAACCAACAAAACGCTGGAGTTAGAGGAAGATAAGATGGTTTCGGGAAGCTGCTGTAACGGTTTGCTTATTCTGTTTCCTTTTCAGCTTTTTGATTTAATGTTTTATTAATATGTGTTTGATTTTCATTTAAATTGATCCAATATTTCACACACACAAAACCATCAAGGGTTGGTCAATCACTTTCTCTTTAGGTTTATAAACTTGTTTAATCTTAGGAGGCACCAAAGGAGTTGTAGGGTTATCTCTTGGTCTTTTGTAGGAAATGGGTCAAGGATTTGTCATGAATTTGTCTTGGTTACTTGGAAAGGATTTTGGTTCAATCATAGGTTTATCAATGATAGGAGGTTCAATCATGGATTTAGGAATATTGCTAAGAGATAATTCTACTATGTACTTTTCCTTGAACTTTTGGTAAGATTTGAAAGAGAAGTCCTCATGAGGCTTAATAGGTTCCATGGGTTCAGGCCAAAATAAATCCAATGAAAAATTCCCACAGGAAGACAAAGGATTAAAACCGCTATGATGCACAGTAGAAATTTCATTTCCAAATGAAAATTTCAAGCATAGGGACAACATCCATGGAGTGTAGCCATGGATAGCCTAGCTTCATATAGAATTGGTCTGATGATGGGATGATGGAGAACGAAATATTAATTGTTTCGGTCCCACTTTTTTTTAATGGGAGAGTGATCGAACCTATCGTGGGGCAAGCAAAACCATTATGCGTTTTGATCCATACTTTCAATTGTTCATAAGAGTCTTGGTAAAGTTCATGCCCAAATAATAATTCCTCGATGATCACATTCTCTACACACATAGGATCAATTAATATCCCATTAGTAGGCTTGTCATTGATTCTTCCAACAATGTAAAGAGGACCATCAACTCCATGTTTGATTATGTCATTTTATGAGAAAGCAATGTTAAGAGACAAGTTTGTTTGGCCCTTATAAGGTTGAACACCAATGAGGTTGACCATAGCTTCTATATCCCCATAATCACTCATGTTATTATTAGTGATCATGTCTTGTATATTGTCAACATTCATCACATCATTCTTGGTGTCATTAGCTTTTACAAATGAGATATTATGTTTTGGCATTGGATTGGTAAAAATTTGCAAATTTTGGTTGGCTGGGGCAACAAATTTGTTTCCTTGATCATTAACACCACCAATCTAGGTGTGATTAGAATCAGTGAGGTCTTGCACAATATTTTTAAGATGCATACATCATTCTGTATCATGTCCATTTTATCAGTGATAATGGAAAAATACATTTGGGTTATGGTTTGGAGGTAAAGGCTTAGTGATATCAAGAGCTCTAATGGGAGGTAAGGTAATTAGGTTCTTACTCAAGAGTTACAACATGATGGAATGAAGGGTATTAGGTAACAAGGTAAATTTCCTATTCTTATCCTTGAATTGATATGGATTTGTTGTTTTTATAGTAGCCACTTGAGACTCAATATGTTGATTTGTTTAAAGAGAATGGAGTGGGTGCAGATGGGCAGGAAGAGGAGAGGTTGAAGTATTTTTAAATCTATAGATGTAGGAGAGGGTGACTTTGATTCAGGGGATGGTGATGGTGATCAAGATGTGTTTTTTGGTGTTTGATCTAGGCTTGGGGACCTCTTGTTAGAGATGGCGCTTCTTTGGCCCTTTTCAAGTCTTCTGCTGCTGTGAGGTGGGAGCTAGTCTGCATGGTGGGTTCCTGTGGTTGTTAGTGGGGTGTTCCTATTTGTGCTTCTTGCGGAAGCGCTTGGTGCTACTGTGGTAGAGGGGATTCTTCTGGTGTTGCTGCGACTAGAGGGGATTTTGAGGCAATGATGGTCTTTATAGCCGTTTTTCTTTTTCTTTGTGGTGATTTTGGTTTTGGGGAGCTATCTTGCCTCATTTCTTGACTGATGCTAGCACTTTGGGATTTCATGATAGAGGTGGGTGTGTGGATTTTTTCCTTAGTGTTGTATTCAAGCAGTTTCCCTAGCTGTTGGGGAAGGATCTTAAGAGAGCAATGCTTAATACCTTTTTTGTTATTAAGACTGATATGGAGTGGTGCTTTTCCCTCCATGTTACTATTGTGAATGTTCTTCCGGTGAAGGAAGGTATCCCTCTTGGTCTCTGCTTGATATTTTTCTTGATGTTGTTGTCTTTCAGTGATGTTTTGGACCCCCTTTGGTCTATCTTGTTCATCTTGAAGGTGGGGGTTGTTCTTCCCTTAAAGATTGTGGTGCTCGAGTTCTTCCAAGTGTTTGAATTCTGGGTTGGGTTGTGTGCTCTCATAGCTCAGTACTTCTTGAAGAGATCCTGGGATTCCCTTGTTTTCATTATCTTGGTATGGTTGTTCTTAAAGTCCTTATTAATGTCCCTGCATTTTACTAAGGGGACAATGTATATCCCTTGTCCTACTTGTTTGTTGTTGATGACTGGGTTGTATCCTTGCTTTTCCCTTAAGACACAGTTTGGCATTTCTTGTGTTGTGTTCAACCCCTCTTGTACTCTAAATATTTTCTTGTAGAATGGGGTTATTTTCTTTCTATCGCCTGAGCTACTCCTAATGCTTATTCTAAAGACTCAATTATGTCTGTTTTTCCTATTGATGGCTAGGGCGTTTTCTTTTTCTTCCTTCAAGTTTGGGGTGCTCCTTCTGCCTAAGTATGTTGAGTGTTCCCCTTCTACTGGAGTTTCTTTCTTTTGGGTTATACAATTGTTATCTTCTATGGAGATAGAGGTTGCTCCTATTGAGATGGAGTTGGTTGTTGTTGGCTTGGTTGAAAGATTTATTTTCCCTTGCTTGTTCCTATTGAGGTGGAGCTTGTGTGAGCTAGAGAGTGGTGGCTTTGGTAGTAAGGGTTTTCCTCTCATCCTCTCCTCTAGAGGGGTTCTCTCCTATTGAGTTGGGGTTTGGGTTGAAATTTTGGAAAGGTCAGTGCTGCAAGAAGGTTGATGCTCCACAAGGTTTTGTTGTGTTTTTAATTTCCTCTTTTGAGGTTGGAGGTTTGGATGTGGTGGATCTCTTAAATATCAAGTATATGCTAGTGTTCTACACCTTTATGTTGGTCCTTTTATTTGGCTTAGATCTGGTTGTTCTAAGCAGTTGGTTAGTTGTGGCTTGGCTAACATAGGTTGTGTTTATGATATTTAAGGTTGGGTTCTAGGTCCTTGTCATAACCTGGTTGTAAAAGGGTTTAGGGTCCCTTCAAAACCTATTTTTGTAGCTTGAGTTGTCTTGAATATCTTTGGATGGCTATTGTTGATGGGTTGCTAATGGTATGTGGATTATTTTTCTAGTAGCTTCTTTGTCTTGAAAGGGTTTTAGGTCCCTTCAAAACCTCATTGTAATGGGTTTCCGATCCCATCAAAACTTGCTTTTCCCCTAATAAAAAACATATTGATTTTTTTGAGGTGGATTTATTTGTATAAAGCCCCAATTTTTTCTTGAATGGTTGGAAATGATTATGAGGCATGGATTTAGATTTTTTAGGATGGTTGGGAGAGGTTTTCACTTCACGATGACTAATTGAATTCTAATAGACACGGAGAGTCATGCACAAGTGAGTGGAGGGAAATTTTACTATCCCAATCTTATCTTAAATATTAGTTTGCAAGTTTTTAATGAACATTCTTTGAAGATCGACATCAGGAAACTTAATGTTGATTTTTGAGTAAATCAATTGATAATGTGCTATGAAATTAGTGACCTTTTCACCATCCTTTTGTTTATATTGCATGAAATCAAATAAGGCCGTCTTGGGACCAATGTGCACTTGGAAATGGTTGATGAAGGCATCAACAAGTTCATTGAATGAATGAATTGAATTATTTTGTAAAGAAAAAAACCATTCCAAGGTTGTATCTAAGGTTGTGTATGCTGAGACATGGTTACTAGGATCTCCTTTACCACCATAATTCTCAAATCTAGGAATCTCTATGCTTTGTGGCATTTGTGCTCTCAATATCTCCCATGATAATGGGTTTTGTTTGACATATTGTGAAGGTTGGCCATTTTGATTTTGTTTTAATGTGGAAATTTTTTGTTTGAGGGATGATTTTGTTTGCAAAAATTGGTTGAGGATAGAATCATTGGTTGTGTTTTGGGATGGATGGGAATATGGTGGAGGTGTATATGTGTTGGGAGGACAAGTGAATTGCAAGTTTGTGAGAGGTGATGGGTTAGGAGATATGATGTTTGAATTCACAAAGATATAATGATTCCTAGTGGAAATTCCTAAAGTTGGATTAATGTTGCTAGTTGATTTCCTTGTTGTAGTAATACTTGAATTAGTGTATGTAGGAATAGAGGCCATAGTTGTAGGGGAGGAATTTGATTTCCTCCTTGATTTTGAGTGTAACCCAAAGTTTTTGCATAATTATTCAATGTAGGAACATGATTATCAATGATGTGAGCTAGGATACAAACAATTTATATTCCTTGTTCATTATTAAGCATTTTTATCATGTTATTTATGATAGGAACGGTAGTACTGATAATGTATTCAACACTCAGAAAGTCTTGTAATATTTCTAAGGCTTCATCCATTTGTTTTAGCTTTTCTTGAGGGACACGAGCAACAATGTTTTCAACATCAATAGGATTAGAGGTGATAGGACATGTTATTTCAGGTATGGAGTCCAACATGGGTTGACTTGTGTCAACACTATGAGTGAAAGAGTTGGAAAACCCAAGATCCACAATGGATATACTGGCACAGGATGCCATGAGTCTCAAACTACGTCTCACTGAAGTATTGGAAATAGGACACCAAGTTGTAATACTCATACAAGTTTTACCAAACCAAAAGTGTACCCAAAATGGACAAAAAACACTAAACAAATGTAGCAAATACCCAAAAATAGGATACACAGTGCCAATATGTAAAGAGATATTGCAATTTTCAGATCTAACATATAAGGATTTATTGATTTTAAACGCAAAAATTTGAAAATGATGTATTTTGAATACAATTTTTTATTTTTGAATAACACACTTGTTTTGACCAATTGACTTGAATGCAAACAATTATAGAAAACTGCAATTTTAGAAATTGAAATTGAGATCTTCAAAAAGAAAGGAATAAAGCAGACAGACAAATTTATGCGCAAAAATTTGGAAAATGATCTGTACAAGGATAGACCAAGGGCGAATGGGCCTTTGTACAGGGGTTGAAAAATTAAAGTATGAGATTTTGAGTTAATGTTTAAGGTCTCTATTTCAGGTTGCAGATAGATTCTTGTAGTTACAGATTTCCAAAATTTTATGATTAAATGTGAATTCAATTTGATGGAAAACAACAAACAAAATGACAACTTTTGAGATGCAATTTTGATTGAATTTTTTGATGTAAATGATTGAAAGACACTAATATGTAGACTACTAATAGTTTGGATTTTTAAGATTTTAAATGATGCAAAATGTAATTGTGAAACCCTAAATGAGATGCAAGACTAACTAATGCAAGTCACGGATCTAGGGTTATAGAGACTTCAAATCGAGAATTTGTGATGCACAGCGTTGGGTTCTGAAAATGAAACATCAAAAATAGGAATGAAAGTGTGTGAGAGGGTCTCAATGATGGAATGATCTAAAGGGTTCTAATAAGGATTGGATCTTGCATGAATTGGATTGATTGATTTATTGATTTGATGCTTGAATTCTTGAAACTACATGACAATGTTAGCTCCAAAACATAACATTAATGTGCATAAATTTTGACATGATGATATGATCTTGATTTACTATTGTAGATGATCGATAAATGCTCTTCAATGCTCTTGACAATAATATTTTCTCATGAATTGATCCCTTAATGTTGCTTATATTTCCAAGGTGTTTTAATTAATGTTAGGAATTATTTAATGCAGCTCTATCGTAAAAACAAGAATAATAAGGTTTTGGAATGCATAATATGACAAATAGAAGCTTAATTAAGTCTAATATTTAATTATAGATGAAACATAGTGTGAAATTATAAAGGTGTACAATTTTCACCACTTCTATCAAGGAATTTAATGTCACCTTATCATGTTCATCTATGCAATCCATGAATGTATCAAGGATTTCATCCTCTTTTCCAACAATATCTTCCCTATTAGGAGGGGTAGTGGGGGAGAAACAAACAAGATTCTCATGACGCTCAATGATTAGAGCTTCTAACACCAAAACACCTTTAGGTGAGGTATTGGGAGAAGAATAAACATGATTTCCATGATTGTCAAAGATGGTATTCTCAAGGATAGAGGCGCCCAAGGGCATCTAAGTCCTGGACAAGGTATCTGGATTTTCAAACTTTGACTGTGTAAGGCACTGCTGAAGGATTTTGGGTCTGCTTGCAAACAGGTTTAACATTGAATATTTTTCTAGAATTTGCTAAATTTATGCCAATGTGACTCAACATGAAAGTGTACAAATAATATTTTCAACATTTTTTTTGACAAATTTGAATGCAATTTTCAAAGCTACGATGCAATAATTCACTAATTCTAAGATGCCAAAATCTGAAAATGATGATTTTGATGCAATTTTGAAACAAAACAATGGATTTTTTTTTTTTTTTTTGACCTAAATGAAAGATGCCTAAATGGATGCAATGAATAATTTCATATTTTAATGATTAATTTCTAAAAACCTGAACAATAACTCACACCAAAAACTTCTCTTCTTGCTTATTTCGCCTCTCCACAAAAAACTATTATCTACCATAATGAATAATCCCAATGAAAGTTTTTTCCCTTGCTAAATAAAGTCTCACCAACTCCACTAAGTTCGCAACCTTTAATTCCTAACTAAATTTTCCCTTTTACTCACCATGATGGTGCCGCCTCTTCACTCTACTGATTGCAATTTAATACAACTGAAAGCTTCTTCGCTTTGGTGCCTCCTCTTCATATTAAATGGCATGCCTAAAATCTATGAGCTAAATGCAGATAAAAATGCATTTTAAAAGTGGTTTCCAAACCACCACTTTATGTGGCTTAACATTGGAAAATTAATAAACAACCAAAAGAAGTTTGAACTGGCACTTAGTGGTCTTTATCAATCGGTTGGTCTTAAGCACCAAACTCTATTCATTAATGAGCATTTAAATTACAGTTACAACTGCCACTTAAGTGGCTTCAAAGCAGTGTAAAGATGCACCCATGTTGGTTTTAATGCCATTTGAAAGTGTCTTATAAAATGGCTTAAGACTACCACGGTTTGAAATTAAGTTAATGGTATTTTAAAATGACAATTTGAAATGCATGTTAATAGGTAGTTACTGCCGCCACTGTGTGGCCATAGTTATGGCCTAAATGCCAAAATTATTGCTATCTTACAAGCCTTCGATAGAGGCTATATATATAAATGTGTATATATATATATATATATTCCATCTCATATATATATACATATATCTATATATTATATATACAATTACCAACTATCTCAATTTCTTTATAATCAATTTATCTCATCATAAAATCAAGATTAGTTAATCAATTAATTATATTGAAAAGCAAATAACATTAAACACTTTATTTTCTTTTTGAGAAATAATAAACAAGACTTGACTAGGTTAGACTTAACCTAATGACTCAATTTGACACAACTCAATATTATCATAACACACAAATTGACTCAATGATAGATTTAGGGTAAACCTACGTGAGTGCATGAAAACTAAAATGGAATAACCTATTTTTTCAAAGCCTATATTCCTCTCTCGAGTGATACTCTCCCTCTCTCTTTGGAGGGAAAGAAAAATAGTCTTGCATTTCACTTAGAAATCATTCAAATAGTTAGCCATTATAAATCATAACATAATCATAATCTTGATTCCATAACATATAATCATCAAAATTCAAATACATCATTGCATATAATTTCATCATAATGTTAAATAACATAATGGCAACATCAAGTATCAGAATGCATTTTAATGTAATAGTTAAAAGTAACATGGTAAAAGAAAAAAATGGGTGTAATATATATCCCCCCATAAGGATCATTGTCCCCGATGATTCAACGTATCATATCATAAACATAACAAAATTTTATTTGTCAATTTAAGAAGCATAAAATAAATGAGGAATTTTTTGAATAATTTCCTTATAGTCCTCCCATGTAGCACTATCATTTGCATATTGGTCCCATTGGACTTTGCACTAAGTGGCTTCTTTGTTATGAGCCACGATTGTTACCACCCTTGGGTCATATACATGTGGTGTATTTAAATCAAGTGTGTGATTAAAACCTATTTAATAATTTTTAAGATAAGACATATGAAACACATTGTGCATCCGGGCAAGAGTTGGTGGTAGAGCAATTTTGTAGGCAACTGAGTTGATCACTTCGAGAACTTCAAAGGGACCCACATGTCTAGGAGCTAGTTTGGATGAATTTCCAAAATTTATGGAACTCTTTTGAGGTGCGACGCTTAAAATCACTTTTTATCCTACTGAGAAATGTCTCAGTATATGCTTATCATCAACATAGATTTTATGCCTATCATTTTCCTCCACTAATCTCTTCTTAATCAACTTGATCTTCTCTTCCATTTCTGACAACATTTTCATACCAAGGCTAATCCTATCTTCTAGCTTATCCCAGCTTATAGGAGTTTGGCACTTTCTTTCGTATAATGCTTTAAATGGAGCCATTTTTATCGTGGAATGATAGGAATTGTTGTAAGAAAATTATACAAGTGGAAGATAATCCTCCCACTTGTATTGTTGATCCATGCAATACATCCTCAACAAATCTTCTAGAACCTGGTTTATCCTTTGTCTTACCATTTTTCTCAAGGTGATAAGATGAGCTTGTATTCATTTGAGTTCCACGTGAGGAAAATAAGGTTTTCCAAAGCCTTGACATCATACATGCATCCCTATTTGAGATGATTTTCTCAGGAACTCTGTGCAACCTAAACACTTCTTGAACAAACTTACGGGCTATGATCAATGCTCCATCTGTCAAATTCTCAAGCATGAAGTGAGCTACCTTGGTGAGTCTAACCACCACTACCAGAATCTCATGAGGATATAAGGGTTTTGTCGGGTGCTAATGTTTTGCTTTCACCTTGTGGCATTCTAGACATCCAACTACAAATATTGCAATGTCCCTCTTCATTCCTTTCTAGAAATATAGTGGTTTCACATCCACTAAAAGTTTTTTCACTCCAGAATGTCCTGAATATGGTGCAAAATGAACTTTCCACATGATATTCCTTAACTTCTCAGAGTTCAAAACTTACATTCTTCCTCTAAACCTTAACAATCCATCTGATTCAAAATAAAACCCATCATACCTCGAATCTTGAGGATCATTCATGAGATCTTGCTTAACTTTCTCATAGTACTCATCTCCCATGGACTTTTGCAACATATGGTTCCCAAAATATGAATGAATAGAGATCATCGAGGAGATGTGTCTCCTTTTGACTTATAGCTTCTACTACTCAATTTTCCTTTCCCTTAATATAACTGATCTCAAAATCATAATTAGATATCAACTCTAACCATCTTCTATGTCGAGCATTAAGATGCAGTTGAGTGAAAAAATACTTCAGACCTTGATGGTTTGACCTTAACTCAAAAGGTTTCCCCAGAGAATAATTTTGCCACATTTGTAATGCATTCACAACTCCTACCAACTCAAGATCACGAGGAACACAATTTTTCACATATGTCTCCAGCTTCCTAGACTCATAGGAAATAATTTTCCCTTCTTGTATAAGCACCTTACCTAATCCTTCTCCCAAGGCATCAATGATAACTATAAAATGGCCTTTTTGAATCATGGAATTTTAGAATTGGTGCCAGGTTAGCTGGAACTATCATCGCTCCTGCAAATACTCGTAGAACAACAAACACAAATGATAAATGACACACAAAGAGTTAAAAAATAGGAGAATATTTTGTGTCAACATGGAAGAGACCTAAATATCTCAACGCCTTGCATTGTCCCCAAAAGGAAAACACAAGACAAATGAAAAGACAATGTTTATGACAGATAGAAGAATGTAGATACAAATAGAAGAATGTCACAACATATTTCACTTTCTTTGTATCCTTACACCAACAAAGTGACAAGGGTCATCCAAAGTAGGCTCACAAACATAAAGAAACACCAAGCAAAATGATACGTGTGATCATATTACGTACACGCAATCACACAAAGAATATAGAAAGAACAAAGCTAGTATGACACATGTGATCCAACCTAAAGCAAGTCGTCTACATCCAAATTTTGTTCATCATATACCGAAGGTAGATAACTAGCCAAAGGGGTAAAAACGAGTGCCATACTAGGACAATCACCAGGTTCAACATGTGGTGAGTCACTCTTGTTAGGAGGATCATCACATTTATTGTCATCTAAGCTCATGGAAGAGGAAAACAACAAATTCATCTCATTATGTACTTCCTCATCAATCTTAACAATCTCATCATCATCGAAATTAATCATAGCAGGAGGTTTATTGAAAATGTCCATAGAGGTTTCATGTTTTTATTGTGTAGATATAGAGGTTTCATGTTGTGGCGAAGGTGGGGAATCATCATGCTTTGTTTGAGTTAGTTTTTTTTTTTATCTTGGTTTGTTGATTTATTCTTTCCTTCTAACTGACGAGTAGTAGCACGATGTCTATGCCTACACTCTTTAACATTTAGGTTTCTTCTTGCACGGTTTTCAAGTTGTGATAGTGTAGGAGCAGGTTTATCAACCATTGGTTTCTTTTCTTCTCGTAAGGGAGGAAAGGAAGGAACCATCAAGGGTTGGTCAATCACTTTCTCTTTAGGTTTATAAACTTGTTTAATCTTAGGAGGCACCAAAGGAGTTGTAGGGTTATCTCTTGGTCTTTTGTAGGAAATGGGTCAAGGATTTGTCATGAATTTGTCTTGGTTACTTGGAAAGGATTTTGGTTCAATCATAGGTTTATCAATGATAGGAGGTTCAATCATGGATTTAGGAATATTGCTAAGAGATAATTCTACTATGTACTTTTCCTTGAACTTTTGGTAAGATTTGAAAGAGAAGTCCTCATGAGGCTTAATAGGTTCCATGGGTTCAGGCCAAAATAAATCCAATGAAAAATTCCCACAGGAAGACAAAGGATTAAAACCGCTATGATGCACAGTAGAAATTTCATTTCCAAATGAAAATTTCAAGCATAGGGACAACATCCATGGAGTGTAGCCATGGATAGCCTAGCTTCATATAGAATTGGTCTGATGATGGGATGATGGAGAACGAAATATTAATTGTTTCGGTCCCACTTTTTTTTAATGGGAGAGTGATCGAACCTATCGTGGGGCAAGCAAAACCATTATGCGTTTTGATCCATACTTTCAATTGTTCATAAGAGTCTTGGTAAAGTTCATGCCCAAATAATAATTCCTCGATGATCACATTCTCTACACACATAGGATCAATTAATATCCCATTAGTAGGCTTGTCATTGATTCTTCCAACAATGTAAAGAGGACCATCAACTCCATGTTTGATTATGTCATTTTATGAGAAAGCAATGTTAAGAGACAAGTTTGTTTGGCCCTTATAAGGTTGAACACCAATGAGGTTGACCATAGCTTCTATATCCCCATAATCACTCATGTTATTATTAGTGATCATGTCTTGTATATTGTCAACATTCATCACATCATTCTTGGTGTCATTAGCTTTTACAAATGAGATATTATGTTTTGGCATTGGATTGGTAAAAATTTGCAAATTTTGGTTGGCTGGGGCAACAAATTTGTTTCCTTGATCATTAACACCACCAATCTAGGTGTGATTAGAATATGTTGGTGTAAATAAAGTCTTGTACCTAGTCAGTTCATTCCTAGGGGACTTATTTACATCTTAGTTAAGTTTACTTAGGTCATAGGAAGGAATCTTTCTAGAAGATGTTAGTTGTCATTAGTTGTTATCTTATCCTTTGACAACTACTACATGTGAACCTAGGTAAGTGTGATTAGTTGTCTTATGTCATATGATTAAGACATTTGTCATAATCCTATGACATCTTGCATCTCACCTTGGCTATATAACCAAGGGATATCTCTCATTGTAAATCATCTCATATCATTGAATCATATTGATGAGAATACAGTTTATTCTTGTCACATTCTATTCTCTCTCTTTTGTACTTTCCATTTGGTCTCAAGATCTTGGCAGCCAT